>CAWUFW010001849.1:605000-745000 GCA_963921515.1 Calotriton arnoldi | reverse complement strand
GCAAAACACTTTTTATTTTTAGTTTTTTTGCAGTTTTATGTAGTGCAGACTGGTCAGGTATTGGAGCGTTGCATCTTAAAACATGACCCCCTACACTACAAAAACACCACTGCACTACCCTAAACCCTAAAACACTACCCCAGCACGACCCCCTATACTACACAAGCACCACTGCACTATCCTAAACCCTAAAACACTACCCCCAGCATGACCCCCTACACTACACAAACACCACTGCACTACCCTAAACCCTAAAACACTACCCCAACACCACTGCACTAACCTAAACCCTAAAACACTACCCCCAGCACGACCCCCTACACTACACAAGCACCACTGCACTACCCTAAACCCTAAAACACTACCCCCAGCACGACCCACTACACAAACACCACTGCACTACCTTAAACCCTAAAACACTACCCCCAGCACAACCCCCTACACTACCCGAACACCACTGCACTGCCCTAAACCCTGAAACACCAGCCCCAGCAAGACCCCCTACACTGCCCGAACACCACTGCACTGCCCTAGACTCTGAAACACCAGCCCCAGCAAGACCCCTACACTGCCCGAACACCACTGCACTGCCCTAAACCCTGAAAAACCAGCCCCAGCATGACCCCCTACACTGCCCGAACATCACTGCACTAAACCCTGAAACACCAGCCCCAGCACGACCACCTACACTGCCCGAACACCACTGCACTGCCCTAAACCCTGAAACACCAGCCCCAGCACAACCCCCTACACTGCCCGAACACCACTGCACTGCCCTAAACCCTGAAACACCAGCCCCAGCACGACCCCCTACACTGCCCGAACACCACTGCACTAAACCCTGAAACACCACCCCCTGCATGACCCCCTACACTGCCCGAACACCACTGCACTACCCTAAACCCTAAAACACTACCCCCAGCACGACCCACTACACAAACACCACTGCACTACCTTAAACCCTAAAACACTACCCCCAGCACAACCCCCTACACTACCCAAACACCACTGCACTAACCTAAATCCTAAAACACTACCCCCAGCACGACCCCCTACACTGCCCAAACACCACTGCACTGCCCTAAACCCTGAAACACCACCCCCAGCACGACCCCCTACACTGCCCGAACACCACTGCACTGCCCTAAACCCTGAAACACCAGCCCCAGCAAGACCCCCTACACTGCCCGAACACCACTGCACTGCCCTAGACTCTGAAACACCAGCCCCAGCAAGACCCCCTACACTGCCCGAACACCACTGCACTGCCCTAAACCCTGAAAAACCAGCCCCAGCATGACCCCCTACACTGCCCGAACACCACTGCACTGCCCTAAACCCTGAAACACCAGCCCCAGCACGACCACCTACACTGCCCGAACACCACTGCACTGCCCTAAACCCTGAAACACCAGCCCCAGCACAACCCCTACACTGCCCGAACACCACTGCACTGCCCTAAACCCTGAAACACCAGCCCCAGCACGACCCCCTACACTGCCCGAACACCACTGTACTGCCCTAAACCCTGAAACACCAGCCCCAGCACGACCCCCTACACTGCCCGAACACCACTGCACTAAACCCTGAAACGCCACCCCCTGCATGACCCCCTACACTGCCCGAACACCACTGCACTGCCCTAAACCCTGAAACACCACCCCTTGCAGCACCCCCTACACTGCCCGAACACCACTGCACTGCCCTAAACCCTGAAACACCACCCCCAGCACGACCCCCTTTACTGCTCGAACACCACTGCACTGCCCCAAACCCTGAAACACCACCCCCAGCACGACCCCCTACACTGCCCGAACACCACTGCACTTCCCTAAGCCCTGAAACACCACCCCCTACACTGCCCGAACACCACTGCACTGCCCTAAACCCTGAAACACCACCCCCAGCACGACCCCTACACTGCCCGAACACCACTGCACTGCCCTAAACCCTAAAACACCACCCCCAGCATTACCCCCTACACTGCCCAAACACCACTGCACTACCCTAGAACACTACCCCCAGCACGACCCGAACACCACTGCACTACCCTAAACCCTAAAATACTACCCCCAGCACAACCCCCTACACTACCCGAACACGACTGCACTGCCCTAAACCCTCAAACACTCCCCCAGCACGACCCCCTACACTACCCGAACACCACTGCACTGCCCTAAACCCTAAAACACTCCCCCCAGCACGACCCCCTACACTGCCCGAACACCACTGCACTGCCCTAAACCCTAAAACACTCCCCCCAGCACGACCCCCTACACTACCCAAACACCACTGCACTGAACCCTAAAACACTACCCCCGCATGACCCCCTACACTACCCTAAAACACTACCCCCGCACGACTCCCTACACTACCCAAAGACCACTGCACTACCCTAAACCCTAAAACACGACCTCCTACACTACACAAACACCACTGCACTACCCTAAACCCTAAAACACTACCCCCTACACTACACAAACACCACTGCACTACCCTAAAAAACTACCCCCAGCACGAACCACTACACTACCCAAACACCACTGCACTACCCTAAACAACTACCCCCAGCAGTACCCCTACACTACCCAAACACCACTGCACTACCCTAAACCCTAAAACACTACCCCCAGCAGTACCCCCTACACTACCCAAACACCACTGCACTACCCTAAATCACTACCCCCAGCACGACCCCCTACACTACCCAAACACCACTGCACTACCCTAAACCCTAAAACACTACCCCCAGCACGACCCCTACACTACCCAAACACCACTGCACTACCCTAAACCCTAAAACACTCCCCTAGCACGACTCCCTACACTACCCAAACACCACTGCACTACCCTAAACCCTAAATCTACCCCCAGCATGACCCCCTACACTACCTAAACACAACTGCACAATTTGTTACAGGCGTTGCAACGCAGGCCTGTGGTGCTTACTGGAAGTACCTAGTGGGCTAGTTGGGCCCCAGGGACCCTCAGGATTCAAGGTGACCTAATCCCCCAACTTAAAACGCACCACGGGGCGCGTTTGCACAGTGGTGAAGGGAGGGGCGGGGCCTCAGGTGACATGTGCGCAAACACGCCCTGTGGTGCGTTTTAAGTTGGGGAATTAATTCCCTTTGAATCCTGAGGGACCCTGGGGCCAACTAGCCCACCAGGTACCTTCAGTAAGCACAACAGAGTTGCGTTGCAGAGAGGTGAAAAAGGTGCGTGGCCTCGGAACGCCTCTCTGCAACTCAGCTCTGTGGTCCTAACTGTAGGTACCTGGGGGCTAGTTGGGCCCCAGGGACCCTCAGAATTCAAGGGACTTAATCCCGCAACTTAAAACGCGCCGCGGGGTGCGTTTGCACACGTCACCTCAGGCCCCCCTCCCTTCACCACTGTGCAAACGCGCCCTGTAGCGCGTTTTAAGAGGTAGTTTTAATCCCCCTGCCCTATTATGTACTAGGGACTTGCAGAGGAGGTCATGCTAATCACAGGGGTACCCCAACGCATAGTGTTCCCTAGTGTATGTAGGTGTTTTCACTGTATTCTAAGTGTCTTTTAGCATAGCACTGGCTCTGGTTAGTCAGTCAGTTACCACCAGTACCCGTCTGAAAAAGTTGTGGGCACAGGATGATTTTGCAACAAGGCCTCTTTCTGCTCCTCTGTTGGTTCTTTCTGCACATCTTTTGCTTCTTTCTGTGCGTTTTTCTTCTTTCTTCACATGTCCTACCTCTGTAGGCATAGTTAGAAACTAGCTTTTAAAAAACCTTTGAAATTCACTGAAAAAACCATAGGTTTCAGACACGTTATAGTTAGAAATTAGCATTTAAAAAACCTTTGAAATTCACTGAAAAAACCATAGGTTTTAGGGACAGTTATAGTTAGTTGGACATTTCACTCGTACAAAACCATAGAAATTCCCCCGTTATAGTTAGTTCAGCTAACTATAACTCGCGCCCGCAATGCACTGCTGATGACGTCACATATTACATCACTCATGACATGGTCAGTGACATCACTGATGACATCATCCATGTGATAATTTCATGCATCTTCTCACACCCTAATATAACTTTTGATACACCCACTCTAAATTACAGACTGCCATTCTCAAAACCATAGACACTCCCAACACCAAAAACTACATACCCACTCACTGATTCTTAGGTCTACACACACATCCACTCACTCACCCGTACAGTCACTCATACTTAGTCACTCAGTACAGGACTATCATATGCACTCATACACCTATATAAACTCTCACACACCGCCACTCATCCATAGAGGTACTCACACACCTAGTCAGTCATACAAAAAACTTAATCACACACCCATTTACTCACCTATACAGTTATACACACACCAGCTCACTTACTCATACAAATACTAGCACATTCTTACGCTCTTATACAATCACTGATACAAGTACACACTCATCCATACAGCCACTCTCACAATCACACACTCTCACTTATAGCCATTTATATACTCCAACACACATATATACTGCCTTTCACATATGTAGTTACTCACACATGTACCACTGAGATATACATTCAATCACTAACACACCCATACACACACCCACCCATACAGCCCATCACCGATGCACTCTTGAAACCATGCACCCAGTGAATCACCAACTCACACATCTATGCACAGTCACACACACCCCACCCACACAAACACTCAGGCACCCATACAGACAATCAATCAATAACCCATGTAGACACTCATGTAGCTATTCAGAAAGCCATGCAGCCGCTTACAAACCAACAGACAGACGGATACAGACATTCACACAGTTTAGTCACTAACCCATGCATTCAGTAAGATACATTTAATCACTCACTTGTAGAGTCAGTCACTCACGTACTAAATCATCCATTCAGACACTTATACACCCACTCATTCTTCAATACGCCTTTCCCTATATATATTAAACATATTTAAACTTTACAGAAACAGTCACTGGATGATGTCATCAGTGATGTCATCAGTGATGTCATTTGAGATGTCATCAGTGTCATCAGTGATGTCACTGACCATGTCATGAGTGATGTAATATGTGACGTCATCAGCAGTGCATTGCGGGGGCGCGAGTTATAGTTAGCTGAACTAACTATAACGGGGGAATTTCTATGGTTTTGTACGAGTGAAATGTCCAACTAACTATAACTGTCCCTAAAACCTATGACGCCCACTGACTTGGCCCCAGCCCTACCAGCCTGTCTCCCCCTCGAACCTGCTCCTGCGAAATCCCGGTGTGTCCTGCAGCCAGCAACCTCGAAAACCACGGAGGACCTGCCTGCCTTCAACCACACAGACTTTGTCTCCTGTGAACACTGGATTTGTTCCTCTGCAACCTCTGGCTCCGGCTGGACACCGCGGATACGCCCCACTCTGCACCCGACGTCCACGGCCCGAGCTCGAGTGGGCAAACACCACGAGGAGGTCACCCCGGCGATCCTGACCCGAGATCCGGCGACTCCTGACCTGCCTCCAGCCGACGCCTGCAGCCTAAATCCAGAAGGTCCCCCCAACCACGACCAGGAGCTGGTAAGAAGATCCAACCCCAAAAGGCACCCCTGCAGCCGACGCCTCACGGCCTTGGGTACCCAAACCGACGGTGCCTAACCAACCCCTAACTTCCCAACTTACCTCTCGAAGTGGTGGTCACACCCAGAAGACCTTCGTCCCCAAACCTGCAGTGCTTCCCCATTGAAACCAACAGGGCGTCCGATGTCGAAACAGCACCCTGCACCCGGCCGCCCTAGTGCCGCTGAGGGTGCACCTTTGGTGCTACTTTGTTTTCCCATTTGCCCTGAGCTAAAGTCCAGGAGCTTTGCTCCCACACCCAAGTGGCCTGCTCGTCAGCAGCCACGAACCGGAGGCCCCCTATCCCCCATTGGATAACTTTGGGCCTCAGCACTCTGCACCCGGCCGCCCTAGTGCCTCTCAGGATGTTACTAGAGTGCATCCTTGACCCTGGGGGACCCCTGAGTCTACCCCCAGAACCTAAACTCCCACTACCAAATACTTACCTCAAAACTGATAACACTATTTTCCTCCATAGGATAACATTGACTGTTTTTCTTTGAAAAGTTTCTAAGTGTGGAGTTTGAAAACCTAAAGAAATTCTTTAAAATTGTACTATTTAACCAAAACGATTTTACTTACCTGTTTACAGGAAATGTCCCGGAGTAGTATCCAGGCATACTACTCTTGAGTAAGAAAAGTAATCTAAAAAGTAACTTACCTGGTATTTTACTGAAAAGCCCATTCAAGTCTATGTACTGTATTTACAAAGTATTGCATTTCTCTTAAACCATCCTGTAAGTCAAAACAAAGTGCATATCACATTTCAATTCAAGCTGTTTATAAACTGCATTACTACTGTAAAGTATTTATTGCTTACCTGTGCCAGGCTTGCTTGGTTCTAGAAAACAAAATAACTAAAAGAATATTTTTATACACAAACAATTGGTCTGAAGTTCAGTCTTTGAGTGTGTGAATTCATTTGCTGACTGAGTGTGTACCACAAATGCTTAACACTGTCCTCTGATACTGCCTTACTGCTCGACCACACCACCACAAATAGAGAGTGAGGTGCTATCTAACTTTACCTCTGCTTACCTTTGGGGAACCACTGGACTCTGCACACAATACCTCACTTTGGTATAGTATATACAGAGCCAGCTTCCTACAGTACTCATATTTGCATTTTCCCTGTTTTATGGCTTGAGATCCGAAAGCTGTGATTGAAATTGGGGTGCACTTTGCATGTCCCTTTCGCGAGTGGCAACTGTTCGCACTACCAGGCTTTGTGCAACTCGTAAGTGTTGTCAGCATGAATTGCAGATGGGCGTTTTTACAGGTAGGCAGGAGAGAAAGGTGTTCAAAGTGCAGGCTCCAAGGTCAGCAGAGACCGGGGCGGCCTCGCACAAAGCTCTGCACACCATTTTAGGTTGCCACACAGGTGGAGCCACAACGGATTTCAGCAGGCACTGTAACATACACACAAGCATCGCACTCGCCCCCAACATACACCGTACATGCCCCACCAGTATGAAACCCTCCCTCGTAAAGTGGTACAGTCCACTGGTGGTGGATGTGTCACGCTATCTGCGTTTGTTCTTACAGCAGAGCCTCTGTGAGACTGCTCCCCGGTCCTCTTATTCTTCTCGGCCATGATTTGATCTTTGGGAGGTGTAGCCTGTGGTCTGGGGCTCAGTCAATATTTCACCTGGGCTGGTTGGAAACAGTCCGTGAGAGGCGGCTGTTGGCCATGGCATGAGCTGAGCATGTATTGTATACACCGTTTGTGCTTGGTAGAGCTCCCCCATAATTAAAATGTGGTAGGACAGCTAGTTGGTCGATTCCGACTATACAGGTTCACTCCCCCAGAAAATGGTTCCAAAATCTCTCTTCAAACAAGGACAGATGCGTTCCTTTGCTGTTGAGGACGGCTGCCTTCCAGAGGTGGGTTTTTGCCTGAATGCTACCTTCTTGCCAGTCTCGGGCCAAGAATCTTGTGGGAGGTGCTGTTGGACAGCCTGCCATGAGAGTTACTTGCATGCAGTGGAATAGGACGCAGGACGGCGCCCTCCAGAGGAGAGCCTGTGTGTCTGAGTTCAGCAGCTCAGCTGCTGCTCGTGAGGGTCTATGGAGCTGTAATGTCTGCATTGCAAGGTCACCCAGTTGCTGGTCATGAGGAAACCTAACATCTGCCTTCATCATCCAGGACCTGGTGAAAAAGCAGCAGATGTTTGAGCATGCACCACTCTTATTCCACGACCTCGCCCTGTGCAGAGAAACGTGTGTGCCTATACGTTGCCTCCAGGAGCAACAAGGACCACCTCCATTTTTACCTGGCGATTCAAAGTGGTAACTGGGAGATGTTGCCCTGAGTCCTGAACAGTTGACCCTGCATCAAAATCCCTCAAGTCGTCCTGGAAATACTTCTATTTGAATGCCTGGTCTGTTGTCTCCAGCTTTGTCCTTGCTGGGGAGGTTGTCTGAGACTGTGCCTGTACATGTGGGAATCTTCACTACAACCACAATCATTTATGAAATATAAGGCATTTTAAATATCTTGTTGCCTATATCTGTTGCACAGGCACTAGAACCTCTGGTCCCTACTTTCTGATCAGCCTGTTGGGAACTTCCATTGACTGTGCCCAGACACTGGGCAGCAGGCACTGGACATTGTCCCCATTACCCCAAAATTAGCCTCTTAACTGTTGCCAAGCTTGAGGGGGTGCCTTATAACTTTGGACAGGCTTTGAGCATCAGTTGAGCTGTATAGCTTTCATGGCAGATGCACTTATTCCTCCGACAACTCGTAGTACCGGTCACCAACACCAAATCAATGTTTTGCAAACAGGAGGAAGCCTCAAAGGAGAGCAGCCCCTCTAAGGCAAGTAAACCGGGTTTGATAACCAAGGCACCAGTAGGCTCCCCCAGGTTGTTTCAAAAAGAACCTTCAGACAGCCGAGTGAGAACAATTTGACTAAGTCAATTTGACTAACGCAGCTGGTGTGGTTGATTTAGTCAAATAGTTCTCTTACTCAGCTGTCTGAAGCTTCGTTTTTAGGTCGAGCCTCGAGTAGCGCGCAAGCGCTGCTCTGCGAGACTTATAGTTAGGGAGTTTGAAAAGCTGACCAGACGCTCGTGCGTCATGGCCTTTTCCCTGCGGTTACGCGCGCGGCAGACATGTGTTTCCAATTATCGTGCCCAGACGCGGGCGCGATAATTGGAAACGCATGCCGGCCGTGCGGGGGAAAAGGCCATGACGCACGAGCGTCTGGTCAGCTTTCAAAAGCCCAGGCTGCCGCGCTCGCCCCCGTTCCTCTCGTTTTTATTACTGTCTCCAAAGATGATACATTTTGCAAAGCATGTACGAGTGTAATCCTTTAATAAAGTGCTACCTTTATCATTTTACTCCTATCAATATACAAGATAAAGCGCTGGGCTCCATAAAAAAACCTGTGAACACGGGTGCTAAATTTGATTTCCTGAGAGCATTCATTCAAGTCCATTTGGGAATCGCGAAGATCTTGGCCCGATAGAAACCAAAATCCAAAAGTGAACGTGCGCCATTCTTGCAAAGGAGCTCTGTGGCCGAGTCTGTGGAGTATACATACACATCCAAAAACGCTCCAGTGATGACGGGCCCTCACAAACACACAGCCCTCATTGCCAGTCAGAACTCTATACATTGGCTCCCTAACACGTCCTCATGCTGTCAGGAAGGAGTCTAAACACGCAGTGACAAATGGCACCGCGTTGGCGCACAGGAACATTGTGCACCGAAACCAAGGACATCAAAATGAATTACCGTCAGCACTGCTGTGCTGCCATAAATTGAACTGTCACGCACGTTAATCCCACGGTGAGGCGGCCATGCGTGAAATGTTGTTGAACTGTGGGCGGTATTTTACACATATCCGAGCAGTCACAGGGAAGGGACGATAACACTTAGTCCACAAGAGACAATGATACTCAATATTGAAAGAAAAGCTTGAAAAATAGATGTAGCCCCCCTCAGAACTTGTGCTTTAATATTTAGGGCGCAGAAAAGCAGATGGTACGGGGTCCTCACTGGCAAAATTGGATGGAACGAGCAACTAGTTGCAGGTAAAGCGAGAGGTGGCACAAGAGACAAATCAACTACCAACCGCACACGTCATGGTGTAAATGAAACCACTTCCGGTGTCTCGTTGAAAACAGCATTTCATGCCATGTGGGCCAGCATCGGTCGGCTCAGTGTGGCACGAGTTACGGAAAATAACCTGCATTAAAGAAGGCCACGTCATTGTAATGATGTGGCAATAGCACTACATTTTTAGATCGCACATCTATACAATGCAGATGGTTGCATAACTCCTACGGGATTCTGAGAGTCAACCCATCATTTAAAATGGCTGCACTGTCAACAAGACGCACTGGCCTTTTTGGGTGAGAGTACCTTCACAATCTGGATTCGCTCAGAGGGCTATGGGAGCCCCGTACGACCTGCAGCCCGCATGCTTGTTCCCGTATTTGTTAGAAATGTAAACACATTTTCAAAAAGTGATGATTTTTTTTAAATATGCTGCACGGTCATTCCTCATCCCGTTTCAGAATGATATTTCTTTGATTTTTACATGTTTCAAACACTGGCTGAAAGAGAATTTTCTCTGGGTAGCACATTTCCTGGCACTTTCATGGTATGATAAAGGACTGGCAATTCCTATCTGGTCCTTTAACTTTCATTGTCCTAGTTCGGTGGTAGGGATAAAGTAGACATTTTAACCAAACCAAGCATTGGAAAAGTCAATCGGTCTGGCATGGCCACCCTTCTTTTGTCCTTGGCAATTTTTGAATTGTTCTGTCATAGTTTTTTTTTTGCAAAGCCTTATTTTTGGGGAAGCCACTGGGCTCTCATCAATCTAAACAAGCATTGGCATAGCCAATAGGTCTCGCTTTTGGGACCTTATAAGTATTTAGTTATGCAGCACAATATCCTTGGTGCAACAACATCAACTGTCGCATGACTAAAAACTTATAAGGTCCCAAAGGCGAGACCTATTGGCTATGCCAATGCTTGTTTAAGCAGCCTGGGGGAGCATGGAATACATTCTGGGCTTTGAAGAGCAGCAAAGTAAACTTCCAGCCTTTAAGGCTGGATAAGAGCTTACTGTTTGGGTTAAGTGTCCCCGGAGCAAGGGCTGGTGCTGACTCACGAGTGCGCTTGTTGCCATATAACATTATATGGTCATTGATTTGCAAGTCTTTGTTCCGTGCTTAAATAGTCCAATGGCGACCATGAACACTTCCATCAGGTAACCTTAGCAATAGACTCCAACAGTCAGAAATATTGTGCTTGGCACGTAAATGCTGTAATAACAGTTGAGGTCAGATCTGTGGCTATGAAGGGGCTAGTGTTCTGGTTTTCTTTGTTTATCTTCATTTCCTGTGTAGTATTAAGTTTTATGTGCATAAGAGTATTTTTCTTTTTATAAAGTAAATCACTGATTGGGTATTTAGTAATTTGGGGGATTTTCTTTTCATGTGTTTTGAGTCTAACCCTCATCACGACCTTGAGTTGTCCTTTGACTTATCAGCCTCGTTTCCATTGAGAGTGAAGTGCCAAACAAAAGTTTGTGATCCTTCATTTTGGGGTCCATTAGTACTGGGGACTAGGACGCCAGTGGTAAACGACTCCAGTTATCGAAGTTCGAGCCTAGTAACCTCGCATTGCCCTGAAACCACAGGAACTGGTCTTAGGGGGGCAGCCAAGCATGGGCACCTTAGGGCCCAATCTCCTCCCCCCTAGAAAACAGGGTTCTGATAAAATGCCTCTCTTGTGCTGCCTCGTAACTACTGCCTTACCTGTTGTCCTCTCAATTCTGCCTGAAGACAGCGTAAGTAAAGTGGGTCGAGTTTATTTTCAGGCACTTGCCCATGAATATTTGCTTTTTCTTTATTTTCACATATTAAGATTTTCAAATCGACCACATATGAAGAGACTCTTTATAATAGCAAGATGTATTGCTTTACAATCCTCAATGCCTTTGAGTTGCCAACAAGAGTCACAATTGTACTTTTATGCAAATGCAAGGAAAACTCAGGAGGCTAAATCTCAGAAAGTAAATCATCTTGAAAATAAAACCGGCCCATAAAGGAATATCGAATATATTTACATGCCCAATTTATGGTTTTTCTGCCCTCTTTGCCTCCGTGTTTTATTCAGTCTGCCTTCTATAGATGGTTGTAATGGCAGTCCACAATCTGCCTCTAGCATTTTCTCATTGTACTATTCTTTCTAATACTCTTCAGTGGTATATCCTTGCCCCTGCAATACCTGGGGCTGTGTGCAGTTCTATTCCAGATTATAAAATTAAACACACAGATCAAGTCACCTTGTGTCAACCTGGAAGCAGATGTGATGGTGTCTTTTCTTTCTTCTTTTCCCAGGGCTCTGTGGTGGAAGTGCTTCTGGAAAGACCACAGTCGCTAATAAAATCATTGAAGCCCTGGATGTCCCCTGGGTGGTGCTGCTGTCCATGGACTGCTTTTATAAGGTGACGATTGTTTAGGAACCCACTGCTTTTTTTATTGTATTGTGGATTAAAGGAGTAGGCAGGCATAGAACATGTTGCTGGTATTTCGATCACTGTGCAGCCAGGCCTTGGCAAAGGAGGCAAACATTGACAAGGCCAGTTGGTATGTCTTTTTGTTAGGTGACGTGTGCTAATAGTTGCACAACTTTTCATGTTACCCCATCCCCCGCTGTTCTGCAAAGAAAATCCTGCAGTGAAACATGTCCTGTGCTACAACAATATGAAAATATTGCATTAGCAGAGTTAAGCTATCATTTTAAAGAAGTGTTATGAAATGGAGTTGGAAGATGAAGTTTGTGTTGGAAATGAGGAACTGAAAAAATATATATACAGCAAAACATTGCATATAACGTACTGTTGACAAGTCACCAATATTTGTTTCATCTTTAAGAAAGCCTGTATGTAGTGCACATCTTTACTTTTTAGGAACAAAACTATAAATTCAACATCTTATGACTGCAAATAACAGAAATCATCATGCAAAACTGTTAGTGAATGGCACGCTGTATTTACACTTCATAAATAAATTTAAAAAAAGCCTTAAACCAGAATTAAAATGTGTGGAAGTAAATGCATCAAATGGGACATGCTGTCTGTAATTTTAAGAAAAGCTTTTTTAAGCCCCATCACCACAATCTAATGGGAACACAAAAGGGACAATGAAACAATATATGAAATGTCATGGCCTAGATGGACAACCCATCCAAGCAGTGGCAGACCATGAAAACAAAGGGAAATCACTGGCTGAAGGCGGCTGATCCAGAGACCACTTTCTCTCCATAGAATCTACTTGGCCTACTACCTGGACACTTCATGTTTTTCTGTGTGACAAAAAATCATTCTCTTGGCGGTCAAATTTAAACGTACTTAACAAGATTGTCCCCTAAGATTTGTGAAGGACCGTCTGTTTCAGAAAGGGTTAGAAGCCTCATTTGTTCTGTATTTTTGTGACCTCTCTTCAGTTAGCCTAAGGAATTTCAAGTAGGCCGTGGATTTCTAGGTTACTTTTTCTGGGATTAACGGAGGACCGCATCTCACCAGGGCGAACGTTTCCTGTTGTGTTCTTGTAGGAAAGTGGGTTTCTGTTGCAGTAACCCCCCCCACTTTTTGCCAGACTACTGATGCACTTTTACTTGATGTGCCCTGGGTCCCTGCCAATCAGGTTCCCAGGGCCTCTGTTCTTTACCCAAAAGTAACCCAATTGGCATCTCTGGCCACAGGTCAGCCCCTGGTAAATGGTACCACAGGTACCCAGGGCACTGTGACCAGGGAAGACCTCTAAGGGCTGCAGCACTTATTGTGCCTCACTTAGAGGCAATATATACACTTTTTTTTTTTTTTTTTTTTTTGCAGGCTGCGTGTTTTGGTGCAGAACAAAGTGAAGAGTCGACATGGCACACATCCCTGTGTGCCAGGCCTACAACCCACTGTCCTGGCATAGATCAGTCACCCCTCTAGCTGGCTGCACTATACCAGTGGTGAGGGTACAGGTGCATGAGCCCTGGACCCCCTACAGTGTCTAAGGCCATTCTTAGACATTGTAAGTGCAGTGCTGCCATTAAGAGTATATGGTGCTGGGAGTTTGTCATTACGAACTCCACAGCACCATAATGGCTACACTGAAAACTGAGCAGTTTGGTATCAAACTTCTCAGCACATTAAACTCACACTGATGCCAGTGTGGGATTTAATAAAAAATGCACACAGAGGGCATCTTAGAGATGCCCCCTGAAAACTAACCTACCACTAGTGTCCAGGCTGAGTGGCTGCTTTCAGCTGCCACCACCAGACATGTTTCTGGACCCCTGGGTCGAGAGCCTGCTGCTCTCTGGGGCCTGAAACATTGCACATCCTGGGACCAGGTGCCTAGCCTCCTCCCCCAGGTGTCGTGTAGTTCCTATAGTACCCATGCAGGACCTGCGCGTTTGGATAACATAAACCGTGGGCTTGGTGTTAGACTGACTCTGTGCACCCCCACCGCATATGTTAGCCTGATTTGCATTAGCTGGCTCACAGTGCCACTAGAATCTCCTCTTATCGGGGAGAGATTAGTTTCTGGCAACCTTAGATCATGACCACCCAAATTCCTCAGAATCGTGGAAACAATGTACTACCTTTCGCTCAGTCACTCGTGCTTACTTATTCGGTTTGTCTCAGAGAGTTACACAGAATAAACAGTCTGGGCGTTTCAATAAGTATTTATTGAACAGTTGTTATTCTAGTGTAAAATATATGTGCTGCAGAAACCAGCAGTCAATAGCAGAGATATATTATCAGCAGTACGATAAAAGCAAAGGGATAGAACAGTTCTAAGATATTGCAATAGTCATGAATACATACATGAGTATAAAAAGCATTATGAAAGTAAGTGTACTCCTACGATGCCTAACTAGATGTACCCGAGTGTACCTAGCATGTGTGTAGGTCTAAAAGCCTAAGAGCCAAGAATCCTTCTAGGATTTAGTCGAACCCCCATACCTGAATAGAGAGAGTGTGGGACCCTGTCCTGGTCTCGAGTTGGACACCCCGCAAGGGCTGTGTTAGACCGCTGTCAGCTGGAGCGACTGCATGCAGGAGCCTCCGCGTCTCTGGTGAGTGTCAGCATGGAAGTCTCGGTTCCCTCTGTCTTACCGGGGTAAGATGTGGTGTATTTATACCCTGAAGACTCTAGTTGCTTCGTATGGTTTGTATTGGCCCTTGTTAGACTTGAGGAAGAAGTCAGGGGTGAACTTTGTACATGCATATTATGCAGGTGATGTATTCCTTGAGAGCCATGCATAATTGAGGAGTACAGTGTGGGCCTGTGTTTGGGAAAAACCCTTCTGTATTCAGACTAGATAACGTTCAGCCCTCCGAGCTCGTTGTGTACTAGCGAGGACCAATGTAGGTGAAAGATCATGCCTATATAAGGAATCATGACTATAATAGGACATGTACAGTTATGACCGTAATAGGGCATATGCAGCTTTGACCATAATGGGGCAAGTACGAATATGACCGCATGTATGAACGGGTCTACATTAGGGCCTCTATACGGTACATAACACCCACTCCTCTTCCGAGCTGGATGACAATGACCATACTTAAAATCTGGACAATTTAAAAACATTTTAAAAGCAAGTAAAAACATGGTTTTAAAATTGTTTAAAAAATTCAAAAATGTTACAATTCAGCTATTTCCAATTGCCACTAAAAAAGAAATGTCTATTTTGTTTCTCTATATAAGTTGCTTCACTCAAAGCGGAAGAAGGCCATGCTTTTCTCAAGCGAAAGTGTAAATTTAGGAAATGTTCCAAATTTGCTCGTTTATTATGAAAACGAGTGGAGAAGCCGAATTCTTTCCCAGGACGCGATGAGCCAATACGAGATTGAGTGTCCTGGCTGGGAAGCACAACATTATCTGTGTGAGCTACTGCAGACGACAAATCCAACGCCTCACAGAGAACATCAAACGCACATAGATGGAATGTAGCACTGCCAACAATCGATGCTGTGGCAGCTTGTGCGGCAGTAGTTACCTGGGTGCCTGTGGAGGAGTCGCCTAACCCATCAGGAGCAAACGGCACCTGTGGATTCTCAAGGAATGCATTCATCAGAATCGGAAGACCCTGAGGACAATGCAGAGCATGGGCCTTTAGGGGGTCCAGCATTGCATCCGTGTCTGGAGGCGCATCTGATGGAAATGTTAGACAAAGATCCAACGTGCATTCTTCTCCTCAAAGCAGGCATCGAAGAACAGGTAAGATGCAGTCTACCCAGACTGGTCGAAAGGATAGAAACCAGGAGGCATTGAGTTCTCGCAGGCAAGAAATGCCCAGAAGTTGTACCATGCGTTCACGGTATTTCTGCTCCATGAGCATGTTCGCCATTCCCTCGGGAATTGGGCCGGCCATTGCGTAGCAGTAGTATTATGAATAGGACCCCTGCAATCAGCAATAGGATAAGCGGGAGTCCTCCAAATACGCTTCCCAATACAGAGTGTATAAAATTTGGGATTACTCCGAGGACTGTCTGAAAGGTGCTTAACAGTCCTGACCCTATGGTCTTAAATAGGTGTATAACACCGCTCGTATCAGACATATTGAAGATACGTCTCACCATTTCTACAAAATGAAAGGGGCAGTTTGTACGTATAAGCGCCTGTATCTCAGTCAAGGTCCTTGCAACTTGAAGTTCAAAGGTTTCTCGAGCGGAGGTTAAGGGCACGGGTTGCTGTAAAAGCATGGCTTGCAGTCTGCTCAGAGTATCAAATTGTATGAAAGAAACATTCAGTGAAGGCCATAGCGGCGCCTCCCTGACTGTGTTCAGTGGTGGAAACAATACTTGCATACAGCAAGTAACCCCTAACCCTGGAGTTAAGTGACCAGATAGGCGACGCCCGGAAGCATCCCACAGCAACCTTGATCATTTAGCATCAAGTAACTCCCATTCGAGAGCAGCTGAAAAACCGGCGTGATCATGGCCGCTTGGGTCCCTGACATGTGAAAAGATAAGTTCGCTACCGAACCACTACATGCTCCATGTAGAGAAATATCCTGACACATGAGAGAACCGCTTAAAGCGTTCTTGCAGTTTGTACCACTCCGATACACTTCCCGATCCCCATTCCGGCATCGATATCTATATGGTAACTCCCAAGTCTCCTTGATATATCCCTTACCCATCTTTTCGTATTTGCCTGCCTGCCTTTGCTCAAGGCAATATTGAAACTGAAACGTAGTGACCGGCAGAGTGATCTGGCCATGAATTAGCCATTCGGTTGATGGTGATTCGGCTACAGTGAATGGTTACCTTTCCAGTTTCTCAATATGCAGCATTGTATATTTGGCTCCCCTCTGTGCCATTTCTGTCTGTTTATCAGTTAGATTGTATTCTGAAAACAGAGACGTGGTGTTTATAAAACGCCAGGGCACGTAGCCTGCAGCGTCCAGCTTAACATCATAATAGAACTTAGCTGAGATTGCCCATGTTGTAACCAGGCCAGATCTTGTTCTAATATGTCGATTGCCGAAGACACAATGTTGCCTAAGGAGTAAATCCTGTAGGTCAAAGTTGTTAACCCATTATCCACTACAGCTAATGCCTTCTCTTAGTTAATACGGTCTATTTCCCATATTCTTTCTGCGGCCTCCTGTTGGGATATTTTCCAGTTTTCATTATAGTAGGCATAAATGCCAGCATATATGAAACGTTTCTGACGTGTTTTCCTTGGGCCACGTAAAAAATTCCTAAGGTCTACATCAGGTGTGAGTAAGGTCAAGTGATGTTTCACTTCTGTGAGTGATGAGGTCTCTAGCCAATCAAGGCACAACTTCCCAACACTATAGGATGTCACTACCCCTGGGTGTTGTCTCTGTACATAGCGTGTATCTGGCCTATGGATACTAAACCCTTCGGTTGTATTCATAAAGCTCTGTTGACAGGTGTTTGTGTCAATGGGCCAAATCAGCCATTTCGTCCAATCAGGATCTGATCTGTTGTACTGGAGAATGTCATCTAATCCTACCCCTTGTGTAGTTGAATTCTGCCCCCCACCCATCTGTGATGGTGCTGGAAACCCCGGTGTGTTCATTTCCTTGTTCTTGGCTAGTCCAAGACAGGATGTCTGTTACACAGTGTCATTTAGAAATATTATCTGCTGTGGAATGAGGCATGCTCTAAAAAGCGCTTCTGTTCCCTGGACTTGCCAGTCCCTAGAACCCCAGATTGATTTTGAATCTATAGTGTCCTTCCATAGGTCGAAACCCTGTGTAGACAACTGGGCCATAAAGAAAGCAGAGTAAATCTGTTTGGTGTTAGTCAGCATAATTTTCTGTGCTGATGTTGTCGCCACTTTGTAATAAAATGACCTCGGGTCAGATGTGTTGAACCCTGAAAAGTATGTGAATTTCTGTGCAAAAGTTTGCGAACTACCTTTTGGAGGAGTTGGGCAGTGTTCCCACTGGTGGTATTCAAATACATTTCTAGGTGTTATAGATTTGTGTAAGAAATGATGACCATAATGTTGGTAACAGTACAATGTATCATAGTCTGAAGTACCTTCTAACATTTCATTGTTCGGAAATGCTGCAGTTTTTCTAGATCAGACATTAAATTGTTTACAGTTTCAGTGTCCCAATCATCAGAAAATGTACTGGAGGTAATGATATCACTTAAAGAAATTTTAAATACATGTGTTCGAGGCATGTGAGCTGCAGAGCTCACACTGTGCATTAGATCGCCATCTGGTGTTGGGCTCGGATGCTTGCACTTTGTTGTTGTCTTCGAAGAAGTCTTTGTAGTCATGTGATAGGTGACTCCTCCTTAGGACAATAGTGCGCATGGGCATCGACTCCATCCTTAGATTGTTTTTTTCCGCCATCGGGTTCGGATGCAATTTCGACACTCCGGTTCGAAACTTGTTTTTTGCAGCGTTTTCCACTTTTCAACGCCTGATACCGACATCGACATCTCGACGTCCCTTCCTCGATCTCCTTTCCAGCCGCCGACGCGGGCCGTTGGGCCCATCGACGCCGTAAGGCCTACTGCCCATGGAAAGGACGCCATTCCGAAAATGCCCCCAATGTGGAGCAAAGTTTCCTCACAGTGACCACCACCAGGTCTGTAATCGGTGCCTCTCACCAGACCATAACGAGGCCACTTGTCCGGCCTGCGCCTCCTTCCGCTCCAAGAAGACAATCCGCGATCGTCGAGCCCGAAGGCACATCATGGCGCACAGGTCCGCTCCGGAACCCGTCAACATCTTCGATGAGGGTCCCGATGTTCCGGAAGAAGACTCCGAAGACCTCGCTATCATCTCCGAGGCAGAGGACTCCGACAGTTCCATCCCTTCAGGGCAGCGTGTGAGTACTACTGCCCCTGCCCCAACCCTCCCTGCAAAATCGAAGGCACCGGTCAGTACTTCGCCTACGGGCCCCAGTCGAGACCGTAAACGTGTTTCGGACGCCCCGCCTCCGGGCTCGGCACCGAACAAGAAAACAAAGCCTTCTAGTTCCTCGGCACCGACCAAACCACATGTGCCCGTATACCGGCACCTTCGGCGCCGAAACACAAAGACCACCCGGCGCCGAAATCCAGTTCGGTCCCCAAATCCGCCTCCAAGCACGCGGATCCCTCGGCACCGAAACCGAAGCTACTCGACACACCCCTAAACTAAAGCCGGTCGAGCCTGTAGCTAAGCCGAAGGACGCCTCGACGCCTTCTAAAGCAAAGGAACATTTAAAGAAGCCATCACCACGTTCGGAACCGAAAAAGTCGGCGCCGAAAACTAATATTCAAGGGGAGGAACTGTTTACACCGGATCCCATCGATCCTAGTCAACACAAACTTTATATCAATCCTAAAACAGGACACATTTCCTCTGTGCCACGTCACAAGCCTGTCCCTCCAAAGAAGGACTCTTCCACTTCCCCTATGCCTCCTTCTTCCCCTATACCTCTCTCTAACACCCCTCCTCTCCACATCCCTATCACACCTCCTCAACCTGCGGATTCTCCCCCACATGAGTATGAGGACAACATGGGGTACTGGGATGACCCTCCTAATTTATATCTGGATCCAGATAATCCACCACAGGATGACTGGGGTTATAATGACCCCCAGACCCTACAGACCTCCCCAGCCCTCCACCTTATCCCACAAAACCATCTCCACCAGATGATCACATAGGTTTTGGGCAACTCATACATAGGGCGGCCGTTTTTCATGGGGTGCATATTCACACCGACCAACCAGAGGAAGATTTTCTTCTAGACACGTTTGAACGGTCTCAAAAACTGTTCAAACTTTGCCCATGATCAAGGGTGTCATTAAACATGCACCTGAAATTTTTAACGACCCGGTCAGAGCCAGGATCCTTAATCCTAGAGTGGATAAAAAGTATAGACCTGCCCCCGATGACCCCACCTACATCAAAGGTCAGCTCCCCTTGACTCACTGGTCGTTTCTAATGCCAGAAAACGCGCCAACTCCCAAACTCCAGGGGATGCTCCGCCCCTGATAAAGAATCCAAATTGTTAGATTCCTCTGGCAAACGCGTAGCTGCGCAAGCCACCAACATCTGGCGCATCGCTAACACCCAAGCTCTACTAGCTAGGTACGACAGGGCACACTACGATCAGCTAGAAACCCTCCTCCAACATCTACCTGATCAATACAAAACACAAGCCACTGACCTCATTCAGGAAGGCAAACTTATTTCAAATGCCTCCATTAAGTGCGCCTTAGACGCAGCCGACACCGCCGCTAGGTCAGTTAACACTAGCGTGCTTATCAGACGACACGCCTGGCTTCGCATTTCAGGTTTTAAGCCAGAAGTCCAGACTACCATACTAAACCAACCATTTAACCAAAACCAACTATTTGGTCCTGCTGTCGACACAGCACTAGAAAAGATGAAGAAGGATACTGACACTGCCAAATCAATGGGAGCATTGCAGTCCCCGCAGCAACGTGGCTCCTTTCGCCGCTCCTTTTACAGAGGGGGCTCCAGGAATACCACCGCAGACAGTTCCTCTTCCTATCGAACAAACACCCAAACCTCTCCTAATAGAGGATACTTTAGGGGTGGTTACAGAGGCAACAACTCTAAGGGCAGAGGTCGAGGTAATAATAACAACACCCGTACCTCCACCACTCCCAAACAGTGACATTCCTCCAATTCCCCCGACCACAACACTCCTGTCGGGGGAAGGCTATCACAGTTCCTACCTGTCTGGAACTCCATTACAACAGACAGGTGGGTGAGACAGATTATCCAACATGGCTACTGCCTGGAGCTAACAGCTACCCCCCCACCATACCACCCAGGCAGCGTCCAATGTCCACAGACCATCTTACACTTTTACAACAAGAGGTACTTTCCCTGCTTCAAAAGCACGCCATAGAGCCAGTGCCTCTGCTACAGCAGGGCACAGGGGTTTACTCCCTGTACTTCCTCATTCCCAAGAAGGACGGCACTCTCAGGCCTATTTTAGACCTCAGACCTCTCAATCAATACATACACTCAGATCATTTTCACATGATCACTCTCCAACAAGTGCTTCCCTTACTACAACAACAAGACTTCCTTGCCACATTAGACCTCAAGGACGCCTACTTCCACATTCCCATACATCCTGCTCACAGGAAGTATCTAAGGTTCGTTCTCAATGGGCAGCACTACCAGTTCAAAGTACTCCCATTCGGAGTCATCACTTCTCCAAGAGTGTTTACCAAATGCCTTGCAGTAGTAGCAGCGCATCTACGAAGACAACAAATACATGTCTTCCCATACCTGGACGACTGGCTTATCAAAGCCAAATCATCCAACCAGTGTGTCAACACACCCACCAAACGATACAAACATTACACAACTTGGGGTTCACAATAAACTATACCAAGTCCCACCTTCAGCCCTCCCATGTCCTTCAATATCTGGGAGCCACAATAAACACTTCCACTGCTCTAGCTTACCCCAGCCCAGCCAGGATAGCCAGTATACAAACCCTTGTCCCCAGGTTTCAAATGCAACACTCTCTTCCAGCCAGACTGTTTATGCAGCTCATCGGCATGATGGCATCCTGCATTTTTCTCGTCCCTCATGCAAAACTTCAAATGCGTCCTCTACAAGAGTGCCTCGCGCGCCAATGGAACCAGGCTCAGGGACATCTTACAGATCTGGTGTTGGTGGACAGCCGCACACATCGCTCTCTGCAGTGGTGGAACACCAACAATTTGTCCAAGGGGCGGCCGTTCCTAGAGCCGGTTCCACAAGTAGTACTAACCACGGACGCATCCCTTACAGGATGGGGAGCACACCTGTTACATCATACAACACAAGGCATGTGGACCACTCAGCAGAAGCTGCTCCACATCAACCACCTAGAGTTACTAGCTATATTCCTAGCTCTCAAGTCCTTTCAACTCCACGTACAAAACAAAGCTGTCCTGATCCGAACAGACAACATCACAGCTATGTACTATATACAAAAACAGGGGGGACACACTCTCCACAACTGTCCCAACTAGCACAGGACATTTGGAGGTGGGCCATTCCACAAAACATATACCTTCTAGCAGAACACCTACCAGGGGTTCACAATCAGATTGTAGATCTGTTAAGTCGACAGACACAACAGATTCACGAATGGGAACTACATCCACAAGTTCTTCTACCTTTCTTCCAGATGTGGGGCCAGCCAGACTTAGATCTGTTCGCCACACACCAAAACGCCAAATGCCCAACCTTCGCCGCCAGGTTTCCACACTCGCAGTCCAAGGGCAATGCGATATGGATGAACTGGTCCGGCAGATTTGTGTACGCTTTTCCACCGCTCCCACTCATCCCACTTGTAGTACGCAAGCTTCAACAACAGTCTCTCAAAATGATACTAGTAGCCCCTACATGGGCACGCCAACCGTGGTTCACCACACTACTGGAGCTATCAGTAGTCCCATACCAAAGACTACACCTCTCCCCAACAATGCTAACGCAGAGCCATGGAGACATAATGCACCCAGATCCATCTCAGCTGAACCTTGCAATTTGGCTCCTGAAGTCCTAGAATTCGGTTACCTTAACCTACCCCCAGACTGCATGGACGTTATAAAAGAAGCTAGACGCCCAACTACCAGAGCCTGCTATGCAGCTAAATGGAAAAGATTCGCTATTTACTGCACTAATAATAACATCCAACCATTACAAGCCTCTACGCACAACATCATTTGCTATTTGCTACATTTGCAAAGATGTAGTCTTGCATACTCATCCATACGTCTGCACCTCGCAGCCCTTACTGCTTACTTGCAAAACAGACAACACTTATCACTATTCAAAGTTCCCGCCATTAAAGCCTTCATGGAAGGCCTTAAGCGGATCATACCTCCCAGATTACCACCTTCCCCAGTGTGGAATCTTAATATAGTACTTACCAGGCTCATGGGTCCACCTTTCGAACCCTTACATAAATGTGAACTTCAATTCCTTACATGGAAAGTTGCGTTCTAATTGCAATCACTTCTCTCAGGAGAGTCAGTGAACTACAAGCTCTAACTATACAAGAGCCTTTCTTACAAATACATCATAAAAAGGTAGTTCTCAGAACAAACCCAAAATTCCTTCCCAAAGTCATTTCGCCTTTCCACCTTAACCAATCAGTAGAACTACCTGTGTTCTTCCAAAACCCAGATTCCGTGGCAGAAAGAGCTCTCCACACCCTAGATGTCAAAAGAGCCCTTATGTATTACATTGACAGAACCAAATCCTTTCGCAAAACCAAACAATTGTTTGTGGCTTTCTCTCCACCACACAAAGGTAATCCCATCTCAAAAGCCGGGGTTGCAAGGTGGATTGTTAAATGTATCCAAATCTGCTACCAAAAAGCCAAACGCACATTATCAGTTCCCCCTAGAGCGCACTCAACACGCAAACTAGGGGCCTCCATGGCATTCTTAGGGAACATTCCCTAGAAGACATATGTAAGGCAGCCACGTGGTCTACAACACACACCTTCACTAAACACTATTGTGTTGATGTGCAAGCCAAGCAACAAGCTTCCGTGGGCCAAGCTGTCCTTAAAACCCTTTTTCAAACTACTGCAACACATACAGGTGACCACCGCTAGGGGAGATACTGCTGTACAGTCTATGCACAGTGTGAGCTCTGCAGCTCACATGCCTCGAACGGAAAATGCTACTTACCAGTATGCATCTGTTCTTGGCATGTAGAGCTGCAGATCCTCACACGCCCACCCACCTCCCCGGGACCTGTATGTGCTCCAGTCCTATCTTAATTAGATACACACACATGGACATCTCTTTTCTTTTCTACTAACTCCATCACTCCCCAATATGGCGAAAAACAATCTAAGGATGGAGTCGATGCCCATGCGCACTATTGTCCTAAGGAGGAGTCACCTATCACATGACTACAAAGACTTCTTCGAAGACAACAACAAAGTGCAAGCATCCGAGCCCAACACCAGATGGCGATCTAATGCACAGTGTGAGGATCTGCAGCTCTACATGCCAAGAACAGATGCATACTGGTAAGTAGCATTTTCCTTAAGCTTTAAAAGTTCAGTCGGACCGAATATATCATAATCAATCTTGTCCCATACTATACCGTCCGGTATAGGAACTGCTGTGATGTTCACTGAAGACAAGTCTCTTGGTTCACGATGTGAAGACTGGTGTGGTTTTAAAATCAAATTGACTCTTTGGGCTGTAGAGCTCTGCTGGAGGTATCGTCCATTAATAAGCATACTAAAAGTTATAATTAAACCTAGCCAGAAAAGAAAAATAAAATCCCAGTGATATACCATAGTTCAATCCAAGGTGACACCAGGTAAGTCTTTCTAAAAAAGTTCAAAAAGTCAGTGAGTTTCTGTTTGTGATTTTTTTTTTTTTTGGCTGGCGTAGTTTCCGGCTCGCTTGGATCCAGTGAAAACGTATCAAAGTTCATGAAATAGCCAGAAGCAGTTCGATCAATTGTTGGAATTGCATCGGGATTTGTTGAAATTGGATTTTGCTCTTGACGAGGCATGTTGACGTAGATGTCGGTAGTCGGTCTTAATCCAACTTGGTTGTTTAGTTGAGTTTCTTCTTGTTGAAGTGGAGCGAGTTCCATAGCATTGTTGCTTAGTGCTTCATTCCGTACAGGTGGCTCTTCAAACGTGATGAGTCTTTCTGTTTGGACTTCTTGGATTGTAGCGAGAGGAGGGCGTCTGCTACTGTGGAGTCCACGTGGCCTACTGTTTAGTATCGGCCACATAGTGTGGTTTGATTAAGTCGATTGAGACAAATCTTTTCTCCTTTTTCCCGGCAAGAGTCGGCAGAAGTACAGTTCTTGTGCCTTGGATTGCTAGGACCGGTACAGGCTTTCTGTAGGATGGCCCAAATTCTTTGTCTGCAATCTTTTCTCTGACCAGATCCCCAACCTTTGGGATCCAGACAGGTCTTGCCGTTACTGCCTTGACTTCCTCCTTGGCAGTCTGTTTCTGGAGCTCGTTACTTTGTTGTGTTCTGGATTCATTTAGATCCTGTAAAACGGCCAAACGATCATGGATATCAAATTGTCTTTCATCCGCCACTGCGCCTTCACAATCAAGATCAGGTACCCACATTCTTGTCCCAAATAGGACCTCTTAAGGAGTGACACCCCCTAGAGAGCTTCTTGGCTGATTGTTTATTGCTCGTTGTACCCCATATAAGTGATCGACCCATCTACCGCCCTTGCCTAATACCCTAGCTGTTAAAGATTGCTTTAAGTCACGGTTTTTCCTCTCCACAACGGAATTTCCCTCAGGATGATACGGAGAGGAGTACCGCAATGCTACGCCCATTCCTTTCATGGCCTTTTTGTAAGCCTGAGAGCTAAACGCCGGACCACGGTCAGAATGTAACGTGCCAACTGCGTATGTGCCGATAAAGACTCGCAAATCTTTTATAACAGTTCGAGCGTCAGCCGAGCGCTGAGGCCAGACCTTGAGGAAACGTGAGCTGGACGTACACGAACGGACAACCTAATGCTGTCTAATAATGGTATCTGTACTGGACGTGTTGCGGTGGACCCTTCCATCTGCTTGCAGATGTCGCAGTTCCAGACATAGTCTCTAATCTGCCTTCTCATCACGGGCCACCAGTAGCGTTGTTTCAACAAAGAAACAGTCTCCCTAAGTCCCTTATGTACAGAACCTTTCCCTTCGTGTGCCGCCACAATTAAACCTTGCCTACGATCCATATTTGGTATTACTCTATCCCCCACTCCAGGAATCTGAGCATATGGAATGTTTTGTGCATCTAACTTGTAGGAGTACTTGAGTGGAAATTTCTTTGGTACTGCTGTGCTGCCTTTGCGTGAAGCATTGACAGCTACCATAATCTCGCCGTCTACTCTCGTCTTTGAACGAGTAACTGCAGCTACGGCGGCTGTGCGTACAGCCCCCTTTGCGGCTTCATCAGCCAATGAATTCCCTTCAACGTGAACGCCATCACGTTGATGACTCGGTGTATGTATCACGTGAGCCCTTGGTAGTTCGTGTCTCAACTCCGCTACCTGTTCCCATAGCATTTTATGCTTAATTGTGCCACCTTTTGCGTCTTTGAACCCGTTTTGTTCCCAATGATGTAAATATTCATTGTACGACTGTACACAGTAAAAGGAATCGCACACAATTAGTGTGGGGAATTCGTGTTCCATGTTTACCAGTGCCAGTATCAGTGCTTTTAATTCTGCCAACTGAGCCATGCAGTCTCCTAGAGATTGCGTTTTAGTGCAGCTCGGATGGAACTTGACATCGTGCATGCGACCTTTAACAATCGCACATGCTGCGCTGTAAGCTTGCTTACTCCCTATGGCTGGTTGAGCAGATCCGTCAGTGTAAATAATGTATTCATACTGATCTAGAGGCAAAATCTCATTTGGAAGAGGATATTCTTGTTCGTATTGCAGAAATGCTTGTGTTTTTAAACTTGGATCAAATCTGTATTCAACATCCGTTGCAGTAAGAGAATTAGCCCATTGTATCCATCTGGGATGTAAGGCTTTCGCATTTGGAATGCTAGCTTTTGTAACAGCTTCTAAAGGTGGTACTGGGGTCACAACAATTATACGTTTACCCTGAGCCAGAGCTCTTTCTCTTGCTACAGCGGTCTGCACTGCTGTCAGGATTTTTTCTGTTGAAGTGAAACGCATCTCTGCGTTTGTGTACAGGTGTGATTTGTATGCTATTGGTACCGTTTCGCCTTCATTGAAAGTCAAATAAGTGTACACGCATTGACCCGCTATTACTCGGATCACTAAGTTGCATACGTTTACGCGTGTCTGTAAATATTTAGAAGCTATCATGTCTTCCTGTAGGGAACGCAGGATATTTGTATGTTCCTGTGTCCATTGTCTGATTGAAAAATCAGGTTTTATTAAGTCGTAGAAAGGTTTTACTCTTTCTGCGTAATCCAAAATGTATTTTCGACCAAAATTTAGGAAGCCCAGAATTGATTGTAAATTCTTCAATGATTTTGGAGGTTGGAGCAGCGCACACTTTTCTAAAAAGTTAGCTGCTAGGCTTTTTCCTTCACTTGACAGCTCATACCCTAAAAATAGGACACTGAGGTGGGCAATTTTTGATTTTTTGAAATTAAATTTATAGCCCTCAGAGGCAAATCCCAAGATAATGTTGCTCACCCTGGTCAAGTGCCTCGGTAAGTCATCGTCTGTCAGATAAATATCATCCACATAGGACAATGCTTCTTCATCCAAATTTTGGAGTAACTCTGTTACTCTTGCTGAAAATACTCCGGGGCTATTTTTATACCCTTGGGCTAGTCGACAAAATTGTTGCTGGGACCCTAACGCACTGAATGCGGTCAGATACCTGCTTTCAGGCGCTATATTTTGGCAGAAAAATCCATTTGAGATATCAAGTGTTTTGTATTTTTTGCGCCCAATGTTATTCATTAATGCAGCACTGTGTGCATTTTGAACTGCAAATGTCTTTGTGCAAGTGTTTAAATGTCTGTAATCCAAAACTAAACGATGTGTTGTCAGGTTTCATTATGGGAAACAAAGGATTGTTCATAGGTGAAGTGCAATTTTCTATCATCCCCTGGTATTCAAGTTGATCTAGGATCTCCCTGACTTGTTTTTTAGCTTCCTGCTTTATAGGGTATTGCCTTTGAGCATTTGGGGAAACTTTTAACGGGATCACGTGGTGGGTTGAATCCTCATCCCAACCAACATGATTTTTGTACAATGCTGGAGCTAGGGCAACCGCCCACTCCTGCGCATATGCATGTTTTAAATGTATGGAAACGAGGTCGGAAAAGGCTGGAAAAATTATCGTTTCTCCCCTAGGGCACTCCATGACGAATGCTGGCGGCCAGTCTTGTTCTGCTAATAGAATGTCATAACCAGATGACAGATTTTTCCAAAAGAGACCTTTAATTTTTCTGGCTTTGTCCCCCTCCATCCAGAGTGTTATCTCATGTAACTTATGTGGGACACTTACCCGAGTATCAGGTGTTTCCACCGTGATATACTCACTCAACTCCGCTGTCACCAGAAATTCCTTCAGGTTCTGGCGAGCTATCGTTACTTCTGCCACGATGTCTAGCATAGTCAGAGCCCATTCCCCGTTCAGAAGCTGTGTCCTCAGAATTCTGGGCATGTCTGATCTTGAGACCTGCTACCTTCTTCTTTTTGAACTGAGGTTTCTGTTTTTGTTTATCTTCTTTCTTAGGTGCGTAGTCCGCAGCGCGATGCGTGTCTCTGGACTTTGTACGCTCCTCTGACCGTCCTTCCCTCTCAGAGTTTTTTGATGAACCCTGAAAGGAACGAGGGGAACGTGTATCAGTATCCTGATACCTGTCAGGTTTTTTAATATTATCCCTATTCCTGAGGTTATACCTCCTTTCAGAGGGCTCCTGTTGAGGAGACCTACCTCTGGATTGAGATCTGTTGTCTTTAGACTTTTGTTGTTTTTTATTTTCCCTCTTCTTTTTAGAAGAAGTAGGTGTCTGCTTTGTAGTGTCCTTTTCAGGACTGCCCAGTTGTGGTTTTAATGCTTTCCCTCCTAAACTGTCTCTGCCTAATTCTGCATATGCAGTTTCAATTATTTTGGGTAGTTCGTGTTGTTGACCTATTGGACCGAACTCCCTTAGGCGTTGGCGGATCGCCACTGAAGCCGCTTCCCCCTTAATGTTAGCTAGTATTATGGCTG
Organism: Calotriton arnoldi; assembly: GCA_963921515.1. Lineage (NCBI taxonomy): Eukaryota > Metazoa > Chordata > Amphibia > Caudata > Salamandridae > Calotriton > Calotriton arnoldi. The sequence continues at coordinate 716,196 of CAWUFW010001849.1, read as the reverse complement.
ATACCTGGTCAAAGTTATTTAGTAACTTCATCCCTAAGTTAAGGGCAGGCTCTGCTCCGTACTCATTTTGTATCTGTCTCAATACGTCTGGCACTACTGCTAAGGATGGGATACCATGTGTGTGTTCTGGTATATATGGCAGCAAAGACTGCACCCCAAGAGGTGCAGTCCTCTACTTGTGGTGTGATCCCCATGGGCAAGCAGATTGTTACAATTCTGTGTTTTTCATAGGTGGTAGTATTCGGGAATACTGCCTCAAGCTGAGTTATTTTCTGAGCTATCCAGAATAGTATTTGTTCGCGTTTTGCGGGCATTTTGCCCATTACCGCATGTAATGTTTGAGGAGTAATTTTATTTCCTGTACCCTGAGCTGGAGTACTATTAGCTGCACCTGGTGCAGGTTGGATTGTTAAAGTCCTCATGACGAATTGTCAGGTTTCTGTAGATTTTAATTAAATCTCTGTGTTGTATGAGTAATTCTGGCTGTGGCATTGTTCCAATGTCAGGGTGCGGTGTGTAAGCCGCTAGTATTGGCCATGTGGCCCCGTCTCCTCCGAGCTGGCCTAATCTTACTCTTCCTCGTACGTGGGGTAGGGCGCCATTAAACCAGTAACAATGTTCCTGGTAAGTGAGTGGAATCTCTGTCCTCAAACGGGGCATATTCATGTGGTGCATCTCCTCTTAAATAGTAGTGAAATGTCTTTGTTATGGCATTTGCTGCTGGGAATGTAACCCATGAATAGAGCCTCTGTTTTGTTTGATTCGTGTGCCTCAATCACGAAAACTACCATGCCACCCCCCGCTTGTAAACCATTTTCTAATAGTCTTAGGGTGACTGTCCTTCTGAATTTTGGTGCAATCTGTATTGCATCCTCAGGATCTTCTCCTCCCAGGTCAACTCTCTCATATCCCCTGAACCAGGCATGTTCAGAGGAAGAAGTGTTCACAGGGAACTAAGATGAGGTGTTTTGCGCAATTTAGGAACTAAATGTCCTTCAAGCTTGATTAACCAACAGCCAATAAATAGTATTCTCGTACTACTCAGCTGTGGCGGATTTTGTGTCCACCCACTCCATACGTGTCTGGGGTTTTGTGAGTAGGTTCTCTGAGAATAGCACGACTGAACTACTCAGATTCTACTGTTAAATAAGTACCCAACCTATGTTGGTGGCGCCATGTCGTGTAGTTCCTATAGTAACCCATGCAGGACCTGCGCGTTTGGATAACATAAACCGTGGGCTTGGTGTTGGACTTACTCTGTGCACCCCCACCGCATATGTTAGCCTGATTTGCATTAGCTAGCTCACAGTGCCACTAGAATCTCCTCTTATCGGGGAGAGATTAGTTTCTGGCAACCTTAGACCATGACAACCCAAATTCCTCAATCGTGGAAACAATGTACTACCTTTCGCTCAGTCACTTGTGCTTACTTATTCGGTTTGTCTCAGAGAGTTACATAGAATAAACAGTCTGGGTGTTTCAATAAGTATTTATTGAACAGTTGTTGTTCTAGTGTAAAATATATGTGCTGCAGTAACCAGCAGACAATAGCCGAGATATATTATCAGCAGTACGATAAAAGCAAAGGGATAGAACCGTTCTACCATATTGCAATAGTCATGAATACATACATGAGTATAAAAAGCATTATGAAAGTAAGTGTACTCCTCCGATGCCTAACTAGATGTACCCGAGTGTACCTAGCATATGTGTAGGTCTAAAAGCCTAAGAGCCAAGAATCCTTCTAGGATTTAGTCGAACCCCCATACCTGAATAGAGTGTGGGACCCCGTCCTGGTCTCGAGTTGGACACCCCTCAAGGGCTGTGTTAGACCGCTGTCAGCTGGAGCGACTGCATGCAGGAGCCTCAGCGTCTCTGGTCAGTGTGTCAGCATGGAAGTCTCGGTTCCCTCTGTCTTACCAGGGTAAGATGTGGTGTATTTATACCCTGAAGACTCTAGTTGCTTCGTATGGTTTGTATTGGCCCTTGTTAGACTTGAGGAAGACATCAGGGGTGAACTTTGTACACGCATATTATGCAGGTGGTGTATTCCTAGAGAGCCATGCATAATTGATGAGTATAGTGTGGGCCTGTGTTTGGGAAAAACCCTGCTGTATTCAAAACCACAGACTAGATAACGTTCAGCCCTCAGAGCTCGTTGTGTACTAGCGAGGACCAATGTAGGTGAAAGATCATGCCTATATAAGGAATCATGACTATAATAGGACATGTACAGTTATGACCGTAATAGGGCATATGCAGCTTTGACCATAATAGGGCAAGTACGAATATGACCGTATTAGTACAAATATGAATGTCCATTTTAGGGCATGTATGAACGGGTCTACATTAGGGCCTCTATACGGGACATAACACAGGATGGGCAGGGTTCACGAAGGGCAAGCTTCAAAGGCTTGCCGCCTTTGTGAGCTTCCCCAGGCCACTTGCTGCTTTCAGCAACTGGTCCCCACTGGTTTTGACCCCCACTTTGGGCGGGAGAGCCGGCGGGAAAAACAAGTGAGGGAGAGGTGTGTCCACCTCTGCCAACTCCACCCCTCCGGTGGGGGAGGCGAGGTGAAGCAAACCTCTGTCCCCGCCATCCTGCAGATGGGGGGACTCAGCCAACCAGGGACAGGCTCATGCCCCCCTCCCACTGGAGGGTGGCATAATAGGGGGTGTACCCACCCCAGGGAAGAGACCCATTGGTCCCTGCCTTTTACCTACCTGTAATGCCCCCAAATCCAGTTTTTAGGGGCACCCCTGAACCTTGCTTCCTCAGACAAGAAGAAACTACAAGAAGGACCGAACAGCCGTGCAGCAGCTAACAAGAGGAAGACACCCACTGACTTGGCCCCAGCCCTACCGGCCTGTCTCCCCCTCGAACCTGCTCCTGCGAAATCCCGGTGTGTCCTGCAGCCAGCAACCTCAAACCCCGGAGGACCTGCCTGCCTTCAACCACAAAGACTTTGTCTCCCGTGAACACCGGATTTGTTCATCTGCAACCTCTGGCTCCGGCCGGACACGGCGGATCCGCCCCACTCTGCACCCGCCGTCCACGGCCCGAGCTCGAAGTGGGCAAACACCACGAGGAGGTCACCCCGGCGATCCTGACCCGAGATCCGGCAACCCCTGACCTGCCTCCAGCCGACGCATGCAGCCTAAATCCAGAAGTTCCCCGCCCAACCGCGACCAGGAGCTGGTAAGAAGATCCGACACTAAAAGGCACCCCTGCAACCGACGCCCCACGGCCTTTTGTGCCCAAACCGACGGTGCCTCACCAACCCCTAACTTCCCAACTTACCTCTCGAAGTGGTGGTCGCACCCAGAAGACCTTCGTCCCCAAGCCTGCAGTGCCTTTGCAAACCAGAGGTTCTCCATTGAAACCAACACGGCGTCCGACGTCGAAACAGCACCCTGCACCCGGGCGCCCTAGTGCCGCTGAGGGTGCACCTTTGGTGCTACTTTGTTTCCCCATTTGCCCTGAGCTAAAGTCCAGGAGCTTTGCTCCCACAACCCAGTGGCCTGCTTGCTAGCAGTCCCCAACCGGAGGCCCCCTATCCCCCATTGGATAACATTGGGCCTCAGCACTCTGCACCCGGCCGCCCTAGTGCCGCTGAGGGTGTACCTAAAGTGCATCCTTGACCCTGGGGGACCCCCGAGTCTACCCCCAGAACCTCAACTCCCACTACCAAATACTTACCTCAAAACAGATAACACTATGTTCGAGGCATATGAGCTGTAGATTGTATACTTTAGCATAGATCGCCATCTGGTGTTGGGCTCGGATGTTTGCACTTTGTTTTTGTCGAAGAAGTCTTTGTAGTCACGGGATAGATGACTCCTCCTTATGGTGATAGTGTGCATGGGCATCGACTCCATCTTCAGATTGTTTTTTTCTGCCATCGGGTTCGGATGTGACTTGCTGCGCTCCGGGTCGGTGTCGTTATCAAAACCCCCTTCGACGCGAAATCACCTACCACTCAACGGTATTGTCTCGATCGCATTTCCCTTTCTCGACGCGCATCTTCTATAATCGGAAAAAACTTCGATAAACTTTGACGCGGGCCGTTGGGCCTACCTGCGCCGATCCCGACGGAAGTCGATGGAACGGACTCCCTTCAAGAAATGTCCCCAGTGTGGTGCTAAATTCCCACACTCCGACCTACACCCAGTGTGTAATCTTTGCCTCTCTCCAAAAGATCGAGAGGATACCTGTGAGGCTTGTCTGTCTTTCAAGTCTAAGAAGACCATTCGTGATCGTCGGGCTCGACACCACGAAATGTCCCGAGGAAGCGGCTCCATTCCGGACATCTTCCATCCAGGCCCCGACAGCCTTCAGGAACAAGCCCAGGAGGAACAGGTCTCAGTCTCCGAAGCAGATGACTCTGTCGAAGACGCAGTCACCCCAGCTCAGCGGACCGTGAGTACCGAGACCCCTGCCCCACCCAAGCCCATACCAAAGGCTCTGGTAACACCTTCGCCACAGGGCCCAGGTCCACACCGGTCGAACATTTCAGATCCCCCGGCCTCGGGCCCGGCTATGAAAAGCAAAGACAAGCTTTCGGGCCAACCACACTCCGGTACCGAAAAACCACCTTCGGCACCGAAGTCCAAGGCGCCGATACCCCACGCCCTCCTCCATCGGCACCGGAAAACCCTTCGGCGCCGAAACAGCCGAAGGACAAACCCTCGGAGCCGAAGCAAAAGGGAAAAACTTTGACACCGAAAGCGTTGGAGCCGAAACAATCCAGGGAAAAACCTTCGACGTCTAAAGCCCCGAAGCAAAAGACTCCGGAGTCGAAACAACCGACACCGAAGTCTTCGGAGCCAGGAAAGGCTTCTAAACCGGACACTATCCCTATGCCTAAACAGTCTAAGACCCCTCATAGGGAGAAATCTTCGGCTCCGAAAAACAACACCGGTTCTGAACAGCTTTTTGTCCCGGATCCAAACCAGAAAACAATTTATCTCCATCCAAAGACTGGTCATATTCTCTCCAAACAACCTACAAGAAGGAAACCGGACCATTTGCAAGATGCACCGGTTCCGGCTAAAAGAATAGACATGGGCACTAACACTTCTCCACCCCCTACACCTCCTCCTCCACCTATTAATCCCAATCTACTTATCTCTCCAGCACACTCTCCAGAACATACTTTTCCACTCTCACAACCAGAGGATACTGATAATGGAGATGGGGACAGACAAGGGGATGATAATATAATTCCACAAGATATGGATGATAATGATGATCCCCCACAGGACCCAGATCCATGGAGGGACTATAATACAGATCCGGACTTAAACAGCGACCCAGATCTTTATCTCTCTAAGCCATACCCACCAGATGATAATGTAGGTTTTGCCCAACTAATCAATAGGACCGCAACATATCACGGATTAAATCTACTTTCAGATCTGTAGAGGAGGATTTTCTCTTAGAAACTTTTGCTCAGCCACAAAAATCTTCCCACGTCTTACTAATGTTAAAAGGTCTAATTAAACACGCACCAGAAGTGTTTAAGGACCCTGTTAGGGCTAGGGTTCTTAACCCTAGGATAGACAAAAAATACAAAGCAGCTCCCAGTGACCCCATATATATTAAGGGTCAGCTTCCTTTAGATTCCCTGGTAGTAGCCAATGCATGCAAAAGGGCCAACTCTCAGGGTTCAGGTGACACCCCACCTCCGGATAAGGAATCCAAACTATTAGACGCATCAGGCAAACCTATGGCGTCTCAAGCTGCAAACTATTGGAAAATAGCCAACACACAAGCTCTCTTGGCAAGGTATGATAGGGCCCACTATGATGAGCTGGAGAAGCTCATTCAACATCTACCTGACGAATACAAAGATAAGGCCGATGACCTCATACAGGAAGGCAAATTGATCACAAATACATCAATCAAATGTGCTCTAGACGCAGCAGACACCGCGTCTCGCGCAGTCAATACTAGCGTATTGTTACGCAGGCATGCCTGGCTCAGGATATCTGGATTTAAACAACAAGTACAAACTAGTATCCTTAATCAGCCCTTTGACCAAGAGCACCTCTTTGGACCTGCAGTGGACACATCTTTAGAAAAGATGAAAAAGGACACGGAAACTGCTATGTCTATGGGAGCCTTGCAGTTATCTTCTCCTAGATGCTCCTTTTATAGGGGTGGCTCTAAAGCCAACACACCAGAGCACCCATCCTCATCCTACAAAAGCCCCAATCAGAGCTCCTTTTCCAAAGGATACTTTAGGGGAGGTTACAGGGGTAACAACAACAAGGGCAGAGGCCGGGGTAATAACACCCGCTGCTCCCCTACCACCAAGCAGTGACTTCCCTGCGCTTCCCCCCGACCATTCCACACCTGTCGGGGGACGCCTTTCACAGTTTCTACCTGTCTGGAATTCAATCACTACAGACAAGTGGGTAAGACAAATTATCCAGTATGGTTACTACCTGGAACTCACATCCAGTCCCCCACACATTCCTCCCAAACACCGTCCAATGTCTACAGAACATTTGACTCTTCTCAAACAAGAGGTTCTCTCTCTTCTACAAAAAAATGCAATAGAACCAGTCCCCTTACCCCATCAGGGCACAGTGGTTTACTCACTCTACTTTCTGATTCCAAAAAAGGACGGCACTCTCAGGCCAATACTAGACCTCAGACCCCTAAACTTCTACATCCAATCAGACCACTTCCATATGGTCACTCTCCAACAGGTGCTCCCAATACTTCAACAAGGCGACTTCCTCTCCACTCTGGATCTAAAGGACGCCTACTTTCATATTCCTATTCACCCCTCTCACAGAAAGTATGTCAGGTTCATAGTGGAAGGGCAACATTATCAGTTCAAAGTCCTACCATTCGGGGTAACCACAGCACCCAGAGTCTTCACCAAATGCCTCGCAGTGGTAGCAACTAATCTAAGAAGACAACACAAGGGAGAGGAGTTGGCCTAACGGCTAGGGCGGTCGACCTCGAATCTGGGGAACTGGGTTCGAGTCTCGGCAATGACGCTGAACATCCTGTGATTCTGGGCAAATCACTTAATCTCCCCGTGCCTAACAAAAATGAATGTGTCCTCATGTAATGCAACTGGTGCTATGTAAAGCGCTCTGATACCCGATTCGGGTCAAGTTTGCGCTATATAAAACTCTGTAAAATAAAAAATCCACGTGTTCCCTTATCTGGACGATTGGCTCATAAAAGCCAAATCTCACAACAGTTGTGTGCAACACAGAACTATCCATCTACTTCACGACTTGGGTTTCACATTAAACCTCGCCAAGTCTCACCTTCAACCATCCAACATACAACAGTATCTAGGGGCTACTCTAGACACCGCAAAAGCTCTAGCATACCCCCAATCCAGGCAGGATTCACTCCATGCAAACTCTAATACTACAATTTCGGCCTCAACACTCGTTGCCAGCTCGAGTGTTTATGCAGTTAATCGGGATGATGGCTTCTTGCATCCTCATCGTCCCTTATGCAAGACTCCAGATGCGTCCCTTGCAAGAATGCTTGGCACATCAGTGGAACCAGGCTCAAGGTCAGTTGCCAGATCTGGTGTTGGTGGACAGCCGCACACATCGCTCTCTACAGTGGTGGAATACACAAAACCTTTCCAAAGGGCGGCCGTTCCTCGACCCGGTTCCTCAGATAGTACTAACAGACGCATCGCTCACCGGCTGGGGAGCTCATCTACAAAATCACACTGTACAGGGACTATGGACCCCTCAACAAAAACTCCACATAAATCACCTGGAGTTACTAGCAATATTTTAAGCACTAAAATCTTTTCAATTCTTGCTAATAGGCAAAGCTGTCCTAATATTTACAGACAACATGACAGCAATGTATTACGTTCAAAAACAGGGAGGAACACACTCCCTCAAACTCACGCCTAGCGCAAAGTATGTGGAGATGGGCTATTCCCCAAAGGATATACCTCCTCGCACAACATCTCCCGGGAGTACACAATCCGATCGAGGATCTGCTCAGTCGACAAACACAACACATTCACGAATGGGAACTTCATCATCAAGTTCTTCTTCCATTTTTTCAAATGTGGGGGCACCCAGACATAGATCTGTTCGCCACACATCACAACGCAAAATGCCCAACCTTCGCGTCCAGGTATCCACACCCATTATCCAAAGGCAATGCGCTATGGATGAACTGGTCAGGCAAATTTGCTTACGCTTTTCCGCCTCTCCCACTCATTCCGTTAGTGGTTCGGAAACTCAAACAGCATTCCCTCACAATGATCCTAGTTGCTCCAACATGGGCCCGACAACCATGGTTCACAACCCTCTTGGAACTATCAGTAGTTCCGCATCAAATGCTACACCTCTCACCCAAACTTCTTACACAGAACCATGGAGAAATAGGACATCCAGATCCCAATCAACTCAACCTTTGCGATCTGGCTCCTGAGGTCATAGAGTTTGGCTACCTCAATCTCCCACCTGATTGCATGAACATCATCAAAGAGGCTAGACGTCCTACCGCAAGAGCAAGCTATGCAGCAAAGTGGAAACGATTTGTTGTTTATTGTACAAATAACAAAATCAACCCACTAGATGCTTCCATTCAGAACATTATCTGTTACCTCTTGCATCTACAACAATGTAATTTGGCATATACATCTATACGGCTACATCTAGCTGCAATAGCCGCTTACCTCCAAAACAGACAACACCTGTCTTTATTTCGAGTTCCTGCTATCAAAGCATTTATGGAAGGACTTAAAAGAATAATTCCACCTAGAGTTCCACCTTCCCCAGTCTGGAACCTCAATATTGTCCTTACCAGGCTCATGGGTCCCCCATTTGAACAGTTCCTCACTTGGAAAGTAGCCTTCCTGGTAGCTATCGCATCCCTCAGGAGAGTTGGTGAACTCCAGGCATTAACCATACAAGAACCATTTTTGCAAATGCATCATAGCAAAGTGGTTCTTAGGCCTAACCCAAAATTTCTACCCAAGGTAGTTTCTGCCTTCCACCTTAATCAGTCGGTTGAACTCCCAGTTTTTTTCCCTCAACCAGACTCTGTGGCAGAACGCGCTCTTCACACGCTAGACGTCAAAAGGGCGTTACTATACTACATAGAAAGAACTAAACCTTTTAGAAAGACTAAACCACTCTTTGTATCTTTCTCCCCACTCACAAGGGCAATCCCATTTCAAAAACAGGAATTGCAAGATGGATTGTCAAGTGCATACAAATCTGCTATCTCAAAGCTAAACGCACGCTAACCATTTCCCTAGAGCTCATTCCACACGCAAACTAGGGGCTTCTATGGCATTCTTAGGGAACATTCCCTAGATGACATCTGCAAAGCAGCAACTTGGTCTACACCGCATACTTTCACTAAACACTATTGTGTAGATGTGCAAGCAAAACAACAAGCTAGTGTGGGCCAGGCTGTTTTAAGAACACTTTTTCAGACTACTACAACGGATACAGGTTGCCACCGCTAAGGAGGGAAACTGCTATATAGTCTATGCTAAAGTATACAATCTACAGCTCATATGCCTTGAACGGAAAATGCTACTTACCAGTATGCATCTGTTCTTGGCATGTAGAGCTGTAGAGTTGTATACGCCCACCCACCTCCCCGGATACCTTTATCCGTTGCTGTATTATCTTATTTAGATACACCACATGGACATCCTTTTCTATTCTCTTACTAACTCCATCATCACCCTTTATGGCGAAAAACAATCTGAAGATGGAGTCGATGCCCATGCGCACTATCACCATAAGGAGGAGTCGCCTATCCCGTGACTACAAAGACTTCTTCGACAAAAACAAAGTGCAAACATCCGAGCCCAACACCAGATGGCGATCTATGCTAAAGTATACAACTCTACAGCTCTACATGCCAAGAACAGATGCATACTGGTAAGTAGCTTTTCCCTTTCCTCCATAGGATAACATTGACTGTTTTTCTGTGAAAAGTTTCTAAGTGTGGAGTTTGAAAACCTAAAGAAATTCTTTAAAATTGTACTGTTTAACAAAAACGATTTTACTTACCTGTTTACAGGATATCTCCCAGAGTAGTATCCAGGTATACTACTCTGAGTAAGAAAAGTAATCCAAAAGTAACTTACCTGTAATCTTGCTGAAAGTCCCATTCAAAGTATATGTACTGTATTCTGAAAATATCAGTAACACTACTGTAATCAAATCAAAGTACATTTACAATTGCAATCCAAACTGTTACAATCTGTATATTTACTTCAAAGTACTTATCACTTACCTGTGCCAGGCTTGCTTGGTTCTAGGAAATAAAATACCTAAAAGAATATTTTTATACAAAAACAATTGGTCTGAAGTTCAGTCTTTGAGTGTGTGAATTCATTTGCTGATTGAGTGTGTACAACAAATGCTTAACACTGTACTCTGATACTGCTTTACTGCTCGACCACACTACCACAAGTAGTGTGAGGTGCTATCTAACTTTACCTCTGCCTACTTCTGGGGATCCACTAGACTCTGTGCACACTATACCTCACTTTGGTATAGTATATACAGAGCCAGCTTCCTACACTTCGTACCTCAGAAATATCGCTTTATTCTATGGTCAGGGTTTTACCTCCCAGAATATCTAGGTTTGTCAAATGACTGCCTAGGACTTGAAATCCAGTAATCGTATTCTTACTTTGGAAGGTTGTCGGGTTGCCATTTTGTCCCTTGGCCAAGCACCACCATTCAGTTTATACAGCTGATAACTATTTGTAAAACTCAAGCCCATAAACGAATGCCCAAGAGTTGCAGACCGTTAAGGGCCAGTTACGTGCAGTGAGTACAGCCCTGTTATAAAATAAAACCACATGCATGGGGTCCTAAGAACCGTATGTCATTTGCTTTGGAGTTGAATTCTGCAATTTATTAAATAGGCGAACCAATTTCGTGATATCTGCATGATGTTTCATGATATCTGCATTTACTGCAAATGACAAAGTCAAACGGCATAGAAGTCAAATAAAAAAAAATTGTCACATAACTCTTAGCTGCCAAAAATTTTAGGGCACAAGAGACTTACAGCATTGTCAGTAGGACCCTGAATTACCACACCTAAGCAGACCCTATGTATAAGCATGAGGGTTTAAACTGCTAATTGAAGACCGGCCTGTGCGCAATGTGAAATACATTTCCAAAACGGGTAGAAAGACATAAAAATGCTGTCGAATTACACCTTTAACCTTCTCCACAAGACCTAAAGGGGCGGTTAGTCACTGAAGCCAGTGAGACTGGATGTCAAAACTGCATTTTAATGACACACAGGCAGTGTAAAATAAATAAATGTGACATTTCTGTTGCTTGTATAATTGGTAATGATTTGCACAAACACTAATTTGTTTATCTCCCATTTTATTCACTAATAGAGGTAATCGAAATGATATATTGTTTTTTATTCACATTTCGAATACCGTGGGTTCCGTCATCAGAGTAAAAGCCACCAGACACTCTATTCTTTTAAATGAGTCATCTCTTCTAGTAATGTAGATGTGATAGTATTGGATGTGGTTAAATGAACGCTTCTCTGCAAATCAATGGCATTCTTCCCTTATTTGAAAAACAGGCAGATAATTGTGTTTTAATAGTTAATTTTAACTGCAGATTCCTCGCCTTGTGAATCTGCCCAGCCATGAGACTGGATCCAGAAACTCTTGAAATAACTCTTGCTTGTCAATAGGGTGTCATCTGCCTCAGTCAGCCCTCCATCCCACCTCTGGACATAACGACATGGAGCCATATAAAGACTCTACCCATGCATGCTGATGTCACTTCTTATTACACGCTCTTCGAAGAGGATCACAAGCACAACTTTTACTATTGCCTGTACTTTTGCCAAAGGCATTTTTCTTACTCAAAATTATTATGGTGATGTGCAGGGACATCCCTGAAAACGACAAACTGCAAACAGTGTTGTGCGTGCTGGAATCATGTCAATAATGGACCTGCCCGACATCTGCCTTTGGTGCCTCAGCAGCAAACACGGCTCAAAGTCCTGTGATACACGCTCCCTGATGAAGCCAAGAGCCATCAAGGAGTAGGAAATCAAGCTTCACCTCACCGGAGATGTGGGTTTGATCCAGATTGTATGGCCAGTCCCAGTCGGCACTCGTAAGGTAAGTCAAAGGTGAAGCTTAAAAACAAGCCTTCAACATCCCAATGATTCTGCACCAGGGACGGGGTTCACACAGTCTGTGTTGGAGAAACCAGACTCCAGTTTTGCTTCTTCAGTCCAATGAAGAATCTGGAGCCAATGTGCCCTGGGCCATCGTCGGCAAATTGCATCATTCAAGAGGGCTATGTTGCAAATCTTTTTTTATCCTGCCTCCATCTGGTGCAAGTTATGTCCACTTGGTCCTGTCTGTTCTCCCAATAGAACATTCACCACTGGGTCCTCTCCTGGCACCGACTGATCCGGAGGGGGGAGGGGGGCTGTGCCTCTACTCCTGTGGCATAGGCCTCATTTACTCCTCCATTGAAAGAACGTTTTGCAAACAGGTCCTTCCACCTTTGAGTCTGTTGCAATTTAACAAGGCTTCCCTCGGCCCAATCATTGCTGGTTGGTCAAAACTATTTACTGCTTTTGCAGAGAATCTCCTTGTCAGAACCCTTTCTCAAGGCCACAGGGCAAACATCGGTTACTTGGGCCTCTTACAAGGTGGCTGGGGCCGCATACCACTAGTGTCCTGTGGGCTTACCAACTATGGCATTGTAAACTGGGCCAAGTACACCCCTACTGCACTTGACTTTTTGGGCAGCGAGGGCAAACAGTCCAATGGGTGCAGGGTACTCAAACAGTCGAACACTAATCACAATAAATGAATGTTCGAGGCATGTGAGCTGTAGATCACACGCTATGCTATGTATAGATCGCCATCTTGTGTTGGGTCCCGATGTTTGCAGTTTGTTTTTCTTCGAAGAAGTCTTTCCAGTCACGAGGCCGGTGACTCCTCCTTTCGGTGATAGTGCGCATGGGCATCGACTCCATGGTTAGATTGTTTTTTTCTGCCATCTGGTTCGGATGTGAATTGCTGCGCTCCGGTTCGACACCGTTTCTCGGGTTCCCCTCGGTGCGCAATCCACTATCCTCGACGGTATTGTTTCTCGAACGAGTTTCCCATTCTCCACGTATCGTTTTAAGTCGAAGACCTTCGATCGGAAGACTCATAGAGGGCCGTCGGGCCTACCCGTATCTGGCTCCATAGCAATCGATGGAACGGACTGCATTTAAATTATGTCCTGGGTGTCGCGCTAAGAGTCCGCGCACCGACTTGCACAAAGTGTGCAACCTCTCTCTGTCTCCGGAACACTACGAGAAGGACTGCGATGCGTGCTGATCATTTCGATCGACGAAGACTCTGCGTGACCGTCTGGCTCGACATCACGACATGCATCAGCAAAGCGGCTCCACGGTGGATCTTTTCGGAGAGGATTCCGATCAAGAAGAATCCAACGCACCGGAAGCCACAGCCGAAGTGGAGGAAGAACCCATCTCCGTGTCTGAAGCTGACTCCAATGTCGAAGACCAAATCACACCAGGTCAACTACAGAGACTTTCTTCCCTTACCACTTACTCCACAAAAAGGCTCCGGTCCCTCCTCTGCCCTCGGGCCAAAGTCTGCACCGACAAAAAGTTTCGAGCACCCCACCTTCGGGCCCTGCGCCGAAACACAAAGAAAAGCCTTCGGGTTCGAGTCGGCCCCATACCGGCACCGAACCGAAAGCTTCGGCGCTGAAATCAAAACATGTCCACGTACATCTTCCATCTTTATCCAAATTTAAAGCTTCGGCGCCGAAAACCTCGGAGCCGAAACCTTCAACGCCAAAAATGGCAGCTAAAGAAAAGACTCTCTAAATAACTTCGCTCTGACGTTCCATCTTCGGATCCGAAGCAAAAAGAGCTGGATATAAATCCAGATACTGGACATATTATTGCCAAGTTAACTGAAAAAAGGAAAATGAGCCTTCCAGAGGATTACCACATACCTCTGAAAAAGAAAAATGTGGGCACTAACCCTTCCCCACCTTACATTCCATCTCCTACACCCATTGGTCCAAACTTGCTTATTTCACCTACAAACTCGCCACCACCACAATCACCTGACCCACAGGACGAGGGGGATGGGGACGATCAGGGTAGTCCAGTAGACCTTGACCCATTGGAAAATTATGATCATGACAACAACCCTGCTAATGTTCCGGATCTATATCCGTCTAAACCCTCTCCTCCTGATGATAACATAGGATACATTGAGCTTCTTAACAGGGCTGCTCATTATCACGGGGTGGAAGTATATAAAGAAAACTTAGAAGAGGATTTTCTATTTGAAACCCTTAGTACCACTCAAAGAGCCACTCATACATTACCTATGTTAAAGGGAATGCTTAAACATGCAGACGAGATTTTCAAAGACCCTGTAAGGGCAAGAATTATCACACCTAGAGTAGATTAAAAGTACAAACCTGCACCTACTGACCCTGTCTACATCAAAGGTCAAGTGCCTTTAGACTCTCTTGTAGTTTCCAATGCACGCAAGAAAGCTAACTCACAGACAACAGGTGAAGCCTCTCCTCCTGATAAGGAGTCCAAGTTAATTGATGCTTCAGGGAAACAAGTGGGATCGGCAGGCAGCCAACCACTGGCGCATTGCTAATACTCGAGCCTTATTAGCTCGTTACGATCGGGCTCCCTATGATGAGTTGGAGAAGCTCATGCAATTTTTACCTGATGAGCACAAATCAAAAGCCAATGATCTTATTCAAGAGGGTAAGCTCATCACTAATACTTCTATTAGATGTGCCTTAGATGCAGCAGACACAGCGGCCCGAGCAGTAAACACCAGTGTATTACTACGCAGACATGCTTGGTTGAGAGTTTCAGGTTTCAAACCTGAGGTGCAAGCCTCCATTCTTAACCAACCATTCGATAAGGAACACCTCTTTGGTCCAGCAGTTGATACCTTGCTGGAAAAGATGAAAAAGGACACTGGGGTCGCTAAGTCCATGGGAGCTTTGCAATCACCTTCAGGTAGAGGTTAGTTTCGTTGCTCCTATTATAGGGCGTGCTCCAAGAGTATATCAAAAGAAAATCCCTCCTCCTCCTCTTACAAGGGCAACAGTCAACCGCCCTCCTCAAGAGGCTATTTCAGAGGTCGATTTAGAGGAAACAACGGAAAAGGAAGAGGTAGAGGCAACTCAACACGCATTTCCCCCGCAAATACCAAACAGTGACTTTTTAGCGCTACTCCCAGACCATTCCACTCCTGTCGGGGGACGTCTTACTCAATTTCTCCCAGTCTGGAATACCATCACATCAGACAAATGGGAATTATAGATTATCCAATCTGGTTATTGCCTGGAGCTTACCAACAACCCTCCAATCATTCCACCAAGAGCACACAAACTGTCTCCAGAACACCTTCACCTGTTAAAACAAGAGGTTCAATCTCTTCTGGTGAAGGGAGCAATAGAGCCAGTCCCATTAAAATATGAAGGGACGGGCGTCTATTCCCTTTACTTCTTGATCCCCAAGAAGGACGGATCACTCGGGCCTATTTTGGACCTCAGAGACTTAAACCTTTACATTCATTCCGACCACTTCCATATGGTCACTCTACAAAAAGTACTTCCACTGCTACAGCAGGGCGACTTTATGTCCACTCTGGACTTAATGACGCATACTTCCACATCCCCATCCATCCCGCTCCTTGCAAATATCTAAGGTTTGTGGTAGCGGGTCATCACTACCAGTTCAAGGTGCTTCCCTTCGGAGTCACCACTGCTACCAGGGTTTTTACCAAATGTCTGGCAGTAGTCTCAGCTCCTCTCCAGAGACGAAAAAAATACATGTCTTCCCGTATCTGGACGACTGGCTCATCCAAGCCAACTCCCACCAAAGGTGTCTCCAGCACACACAGACTACTCTACAACTGTTACACAGTCTGGGCTTCACAGTCAATCTGGCGAAATCACATCTGCAGCCCACCATGTCTCAGACATACTTGGGGGGCCAATGCACATACTCAAAAAGCTCTAGCATTTCCAACTGCTACCAAAATACACAATATTCAAAGCCTAGTCTCCCAATTTCGAGCCAACCAATCGCTTCCTGCAAGAGTGTTCATGCAATTACTAGGAATGATGGCGTCATGCATCACTATAGTCCCACATGCAAGAGTCCAAATGCGTCCCCTTCAAGAATGTTTAGCTCATCAGTGGAATCAGTCACAGGGTCAACAGAAAGATCTAGTGTTGGTGGACGGCCGCACCCATCGCTCTCTGCAATGGTGGAATCCACAGAACTTGTCCAAGGGGTGGCCATTCATCGACCCCATTCCACAGACGATCCTAACAGCAGACGCATCGCTAACAGGTTGGGGAGAGCATCTCCAGACTCTTAACAGTTCAAGGACTGTGGAGTCGGGAACAGAAGCAGCTGCATATCAATCACCTAGAATTGCTTGCAATTTTCCTAGCACTGAAAGCTTTTCAGACCCACCTCAAGAGGAAAGCTGTCTTGATTCGTACAGACATGACAGCAATGTACTATGTACAAAAACAGGGGGGGGACACACTCTCCAACTGTCACGTCTTGGACAGACTATTTGGAGGTTGGCCATTCCTCAAAAGATCCATCTCATGGCAGAACACCTACCAGGAGAAAGCAATCAAATAGCAGACCTGCTCAGCAGGCAAAACCAACAGATCCACAAGTGGGAACTTCATCCACAAGTTCTCCTTCCGTTCTTCCAAATATGGGGGTTTCCGGAAATAGATCTGTTTGCGACTCACCTCAACGCAAAATGCCCAAGCTTCGCCACCAGGTATCCACATCCTCAATCTAAAGGCAATGTCCTATGGATGAACCGGTCAGGGAGGTTTGCTTACGCTTTTCCGCCTCTCCCACTCCTTCCGTTAGTGGTTCGGAGGCTCAGGCAAGCATCCCTGACCCTGATCCTGGTTGCTCCTACATGGGCTCGACAGCCATGGTTCACAACCCTGCTAGAACTGTCGGTGGTACCACATCAAAGGCTACACCTTACGCCCAGTCTCCTCACTCAGAGCCATGGAGACATACGGCATCCAAATCCAAAGGAGCTCAATCTTGCAATCTGGCTCCTGAAGTCATAGTTTGGTTATCTGAACCTCCCACCAGACTGTATGAACATCATTAAAGAGGCCAGAAGACCTACCACTAGGGCCTGCTACGCAGCCAAATGGAAACGATTTTTAATATACTGCAAAAACAACCACATTAACCCACTTGATGCTTCAGTACAAAACATCATATGTTACTTACTCCATTTACAACGCTCAAATTTAGCGTATACATCTATAAGGTTACATCTAGCTGCCATTGCTGCATATCTGCAGAACCGACAGCATCTCTCTCTCTTTTCAGAGTCCCCGTGATTAAAGCATTCATGGAAGGGCTAAAAAGAGTGATTCCACCAAGACTTGCACCAGAGTGGAACCTGAATATTGGCCGTACCAGGTTAATGGGTCCACCATTTGAACCTTTGCACAAATGTGAGCTGCATTTTCTCACATGGAAAGTTGCTTTCCTTGTAGCCATTACATCACTGAGGAGAGTTGGTGAGCTACAAGCATTTTCAATAGAAGAACAATTTTTTCGCTTACACAATAACAAAGTGGTTCTTTGTACCAACGCAAAGTTTCTACCAAAGGTAGTTTCTGCTTTTCATTTGAACCAATCTGTAGAGTTGCCCGTATTCTTCGCGCAACCAGATTCAGTGGCAGAAAGGGCTCTTCACACGTTAGACGTTAAAAGAGAATTACTTTTATATTGAAAGGACAAAACCCTTCCGTAAAACCAAGCAACTATTTGTTGCTTTTGCACCACCGCATAAAGGCAATGCAATTTCAAAGTCTGGTATTGCAATATGGATAGTAAAATGTATCCAAATTTGTTATGCTAAAGCAAAAAGGACTTTACACCCCCTAGAGCTCATTCCACACGCAAATTGGGGGCTACTATGGCTTTTTTAGGCAACATTCCCATTGCAGATATCTGCAAAGCTGCAACATGGTCTACTCCACACACATTTACTAAACACTACTGTATAGATGTGTTAGCCAGACATCAGGCTAATGTAGGCCAAGCAGTACTCAAAACATTATTTCAGACAACTGCAACAGCTACAGGTTAGCCACCGCTTTGGGAGCAACTGCTGTATAGTCTATGCATAGCATGTGATCTACAGCTCACATGCCTCGAACGGATTGTTACTTTCCAGTAGACATCTGTTCTTGGCATGTAGAGCTGTAGAGTCACATGCGCCCACCCGCCTTTCCGGGTACCTATACCTGTTGCAGTTACAATCTTTTAATTCAATACTTATTACATACATACGCATGGTCATCTCTTTATACACTACTAACTCCATTCTCACCCTATGACGGCAAACAATCTAACAATGGAGTCGATGCCCATGCGCACTATCGCCGAAAGGAGTCGTCACCGGCCTCGTGACTGGAAAGACTTCTTCGAAGAAAAACAAACTGCAAACAACCTGACCCAACACAAGATGGGGATCTATGCATAGCATAGCATGTGACTCTACAGCTCTACATGCCAAGAACAGATGTCTACTGGTAAATAACATTTTCCTTCCAGCACAGCGCTTTATTTAAATTGCACCAAAACGTAATACCATACATAGACAACAAGCATTAAAAATGCAATAGGTCTCGCCTTTCATTAAGTTAAAGCCATTTGCTTTGCTATACAATACCATTAGCAAAGCAAATGGCTTTAACTTAATTAAAGGCGAGACCTATTGCATTTTCTTTTTTTTTTTTAATGCCCTCAACACCTCCTTTCTCTCACTGAACCACAGACTTTATTTCAGGACAACCTCGTTATTCAAGTCTAGGACATTCACACTTATCTTCCTTTTCTGTGCCTCCTCTTCATTTTCAGTCATGATTCATCCCATGGCTGCAATATTTGATGGTTGTATGCAAAAGAATATTGTTTGAAAAAGCTCCATCTCGCACGCCAATTTAAGAGATTAATAACATGAACTAATTATAAGGCAACATATTTCTGCAAATGTATTTTATTTTTTTATTTTTTATTTTTTTTATTATTGATATTCAGAGAGACATTATACAAATAATCATATACTAAATTAATCCATTTGTTATACATTATCATTAGTTATCTTTAAATCCAAATTAATATTGTTACAGAGACATGAAGCAACAAATCAAATACAAAATTAATCCATAATTAAACATTTGTCGTTAATTATTTTACAATCCAAATTAATATTGTTACATAGGAAAAGACATTACTCTGGCACAAATTTGCTCTATATACATTACCCTACCTCTTTTAACCATTTAGTAACCGGAGCCCATAATTTAATGCCCCATTTTTTAGCCTGATTTCCCTTACAAATGTATAGTGCCTGTTCGATATTATACACAGCTATAAAACGGGCCAGGTATTCGTGAAAGCATGGGGGCATTGTATCCTTCCATCTAGTTGCAATGAGTAACCTAATTATACTAACAAATAAAAATGATGCTGATCTGAGTTTGGTCTAAATCATCATGACTATCATATCCTGTCATCATAAGCGTAGGGGTAAATACCACTGTTTTACCCAGGATCCTCTCCCAAAACTTAACCAAATCGATTTTTATCAGATCCAGTTGTGGACACCCATAAAACATATGAATCTCTTCTGCTGGACCAACCCCATATCTGGGGCATTTGTCATCCTCTCTTTTCCCCCATTTGAATAATTTGGCTGGAGTAAAATAAAGATTATATATCGTTTTATAATGTTGTGATTTCAAATTAGCAGATAGGAGCGTTTTCTTTACTAACCGTAATGACATATCAATATCGGTATCTTCATTCTCTAATCTACTGGCCCATTTACTTTCAGTTTTTTCCATATCATCCGGAGCTTGCTCCATCATCATGCTATATAAATGTTTGATTTTACAGACAGATCTCCCCATAGTTTCAAGCAATGCAATTTTAGCACTAGAGATTGCCAGTCGTCTTTTGAACCCTCCCTTTATTTGCAAATATTTAAGATAATGTCCATCCGGAATTCCGAATTCACTTTGTAGCTCCCTGAACAAATATAATTGGCCATTTGGCTGAATATCTCCTACTATACGCAGGCCGAGTTGCTCCCATTGTTTGGCTATAGCATCATAAGAAGCGGAGGGAAATAAAGATGATCTCCAAATGGGTGTATACTTAGTTACCTTCTCGATATTCATGTGTTTTTGTATCCTTCCCCAGACTTTCCATGCATTCAATATGACCTTAAATCGAACCTTCTTATAGTAACTAGATTCCAGCTCACGTAAAACAGTGCTCTTGCCCTTTCCCCAAGTGCCAATTCATAAATTGTTGGGAGATCCTCCCCCTGTACCCTGCTAGCTCTGCCAGTATTTTCAAAAAATAGTATATTCATTTGTCGTAACAGAGCTGCCCAATAATAAAAAGTAAGATTAGGAGCAGCCCACCCTCCCCGTGCTTGAGGCAATGTAAGGAACTTTAAAAATCTCCTGACTTTGCCATATTGCCATATAAACCGTATGAATAAAGAGTCTAAAGCTTTAATTATAGACCCTTCGATTTCGACCGGAAGTGCCCTGAATAAGTACAGCACTTTAGGGAGCATTACCATTTTTAGAACATTAACTCTCCCTATAATAGTTAAATGAAGTAAACTCATTCGCTTCAGATCTGTAGCTATTTTGCTAATCATAGGTTTAAAATTTATTTTGGCGATCTGACCAATGTCCGGAGTGATCTTTACCCCAAGATAGGTAGCAATGCTAACACATCGGTTATCAAGATAGTTGACATTTTTGGTGCAAAGTATTTGAGTCTTGGATTTATTCAATAAATACCCCGACTCCTTTCCAAACATAGTGGCAATAGTTTCAATCTCCCTCATTGCTTCCCCGGGTTTAAGTGTTAAGACAGCAATATCATCCGCGTATGCTAATACTTTGGTATTGAATCCCTGTGTCGTCACTGGTACAATTACCTGACTATCAATTATAGATTGGATAAATGGATCAATATAAAGGGCGAATAAAATTGGGGAGCAAGGGCATCCCTGCCTTGTTCCCCGTGACACCCTTATCATATCAGATTCTTGACCCATCACCTGTACCTTCGCATAGGGAGCCCTATACATTGCCTTAATTGCGGTAATGACCCGGGGACCAAATCCTTTAGCAGCCAGAACACCCCATAGATACTCCCATGACACACGATCAAATGCTTTTTCCGCATCCAGAAGGATCATAGCCAAATATCCATTAGTCTCCCCCATGATATCGAATAGGGCCACTGCTCGTCTTACATGGTCAGTTGTATCTCGACCTGGTACGAAGCCATGCTGCCAAGGTGACACAAGACTGGCTATGACCCTCTGGAGGCGGTTCGCCAAAATTTTAGAGTACATTTTTGTGTCTGCGTTTATTAAGGAGATGGGCCTGTAAGAAGTGGGTTGATCCAGTGGTTTATCTTTCTTGGGAAAGATGACAATATTAGTACCCTTCCAAGACTCTGGTGAATCTCCAGAATATTGTACCCCTAGAAATAGGTCCCAGAGCAAGGGAGCCAGCTCTTCTTGAAAGATTTTATAAAATTCAGATGGAATCTTATCAGGGCCAGCTGCCTTGCCCGAGGCCAACTGCTGAATAGCTGTTTGTATCTCCTCCAGTGTAAATTCGTTCTCCAGCCTCTCGCTCATGCCCTCCCCCAACGTCCTATATTCTTTACTGCCCTTCACAAAGGCGTCCCCCTGAGGGCCTTGCTTCTCCTCCATATAGAGGTCTTGATAAAATTTATGGAACACTTTAACGATATCCCCTGGCTCGGTATATGAGACCCCCCACTAATTATTGAGGATATCTGGCTCTTCATTACCTTTTGTCTTGTCTTTAAAGCAAGTAATTTGCCGACTGCTTCCCCATACTCATAACTTTCTGCCCTATAAGTCTGATATCCAGCGGCCACCTTTTGAGAATAGTACGACCCTATCTCTGCTTTAACCAAAGTAATATCTGTGTTGTGGCTACCTCCAACCCCTGTACTATCTTACCCAAATGCTCTATCTCCAAATTGCAAAGCTTGGCATGTAGTTGCTTAATCTTCTTCCCTTGCTGTTGTCTTAGGTAAGATACAAAGCTTACCATCTCCCCCCTAACTCCTGCCTTAAATGCATCCCAGACCATATTACGTGAGGCACTATATTCAAGTTGAAAAATTCTTTGATCCAGATTCTAAAATGGCAAACGTATTCATAATCAACCAACAATTTCCGATCAAACGTCCATTGTGGCCGATTGGTACGGATTTGTGGCAATCTTAACCCTAACATCAAGGGATTATGATCAGACATTACCTTGGGCAGTTTTTCTATCTCTACTCCTCCTAAAATCTGTTTTGAAATAAAAAATAGTCCAACCTGACATATTTCTGATGGGGGTGAGAAAAATATGTATATCCTGGATCAGAGGGAAACTTGGATTCCCATACATCGATTAACCCGTGGCTTTTTATCACTGATGTTAATGCTCGGAAAGTCTTAGGCTTCCGCCCTTGATACCTATTAGAGGTCACATCGCCTGCATTCAAATGTATGTTAAAATCCCCACACATGATTACTGGTGTGGGCCAAATCGCCAACTCGGTTTAAATCTTCGAATATTTTGTGCTCGTCCTGATTTGAACCATATACCGTGACTATAGTTATTCCACAATCAAGCTCCACCAAAGCCCACCTTCCTCCTGCGTCCCCCAAAGTCCGTCGAGCAGATCCTATTCGATTCTTAGCTAAAATTGCCACCCCTCTAATATTAGAAGTTTGTGTAGAGCTGACCATTAAAGAATAACCCTTAATCATAATTTGCCCCCGCTTATCCCAAGGTATATGTGTTTCTTGAAGTGCAATAATGTCAGGGTTGTTGAATTTCAGCATTTCCATGGCCCGGTTCCGCTTACCCTTGTCCCCTAATCCACCGATGTTAACCGAACAAACAGTCACCTTACCCATTTTGCTTTTTGTTTTTGGCCCTTTCCTCCTTTAACCCAAAGTTTAGCCAGATATAAAAATAAATTGCTCCTATTTCTGTCGCTGATCCTATTATTTTAGAATTTTTTTTTGATATTTTTTACCCGGTATCTCTCTGAATTTTTTCACCCTATTTTGTGCCCCCCACCCAAAGCCCCCAATCCCCCCAGGCCCTCCCAACCCCCTCCCCCCCCTGATCCCAGCCCTACCCCCTCCCTCTCTCCCATCTTCGGGAAGTGCCCAGACCTCGCCTCCGTCTGTAGGCAGAGATGATGAGCGGTTTGCCAACACCGTGAATCCCTGTAAACACCATTCTACCTTTTGGGGGTTTATCAAAAAGGAAATATCTTTAAAAAAAAAAAAAAGGAGGACATGAGGAAAAGATACCTTTTAAATAACTTTTTCACTTAAAGCTCAGATATGCTAGATACAGAGCCTCGATATCCCCCCCCGACATCCTTCTCCCCAATCCTGGGGCACTAAAGCTGTAGCCCAGCCAGAAACTCTTGAGCCTTTTCTTCGGATGTAAAGAACTTTGTTGACCCTTGCCAGACCACCTTCAAGGAAGCAGGATTATTCAAAAACACTTTCGCCCCTTTATCCTGAAAGGGTTTTATCAACTGGCGTAACCGCCACCTCCTCTCAACTGTGACATGGCAAAAGTCGGGTCTTACAAAAAAGGAAACATCATCGACACTTCTCCTAGCCTCCGGCCTAGCTTTTTCAAATACCGCCTGTCTCAAGATGGCTCTTGGCTTAGAGCCTTCCCTAATTGGGTTTCTAAGAGTAAAGGGGGTCCTGTGTACTCGTTGAACCTCTTGTTGCCAATTCCAGTCCTTGAGTTCCGGGAAGGCGCGTTGAAAAAGGTCCAATACATACGCCCGGATATCTGATCCCTCCTTCCTTTCAGGAACTCCCAGGACCCTTAAATTATTTCGCCGCTGACGGTTTTCGCTTTCTTCCAGTTTCCATTGAATATCGGTAATTCGTTCTTCTTGTGCCTTGGATTGGGTAAGTTTTTCGGTTACCTCTGTTTCAACGTTGCTGACTCTAGTTTCAAGCTCGGTAAGCCGTTCGCCAATAGTGTTACAAGTTTTAGTCAGCTTCCTGACAGCGCCCTGGACTTTCCGTGCAGCACTCTGCGCTTTATGGGCATCAGCCCGTGTCTCGTCTCGATGTTGCATTATTGTCTGCAGGACAGTTTCCAATGTTGGAGCCTGTATACCAGAAGTAGCCGGGGGTGCTGCGTTTGGAGTGGGATTAATTGAATCAGTTAATGAATAATCCCATTTCAAGCTTACGGACCTCTGTGTGCGGGGCCCAAATTTCTTACCACCAACCCGACGGGCAGTCATATAGAGAGAGTCTCCTGCTTTCTCCAGATCGCTTTCATTTTCCTCCTCACTTGATATAATTGAAGATCCAGAGTCGTTACCTGACCACTCCGGGCCGTCGGACAGGGAGAAAAAACCATCATTGGGATCATTTTCTATTTCTGGATTTATACTTAATGGCCCCGGCTTCTGTACTTGGGAGTTTGACTGTATCGTTGGGCTCTCTGGTACTGCTACTGTATCTGCCCCTGTCTCAGGCCTGATATCCTTGATAGTTTTGATGGTCGTCCCTTGACTGATCATCTGTTGTCCCTTATTTTCCACATTTTGTTCCAGCACCCTCCCATTACTCCTCAATTCATCTTCCCCCATGTCCTCTAATAGATTAGCGTGTTGCCTGGGCTCAGAACTTACTGTTATTTTCCCTGGTGAGCCATCCACTCCAGTCGCTGAATCGCTCCCCCGTCCAAATTCATGGGGATGAGCCTCCTCTTTGTCCTCGATAGTGCCTGCAGACGTTATGGTATCCTCAGCCTGTTTAGCGCTGGAAGCGCGCAACATTGCAAGCACTGAACCTCCCGGCGTGCGTCGTCCAGACGAGGTCCCGCCCCTTCCCCTGGCTGGAGCCGGAGCCTGCTCTCTCTCCTTCCCGGAAGCTGACTGTGTTGTCCGCTGCGTCTGCCGGCCTCCCCGTTTCCCCTCGGAGCCGACCGGATCCACACCCGTCTTGCCCCTGGCGTTGCTGACCAATTTGGGAGCCATTCGAGCAGTCCTTTGCCGACAGCGCCAACAGCCTGCAGACGCGAGAGCTCGCTCCACCAGCCTCCGTAGGTCCGTGCTATATTCCTGCGGCTGTCTTTCCCCGAAGCCACCGCCGGGTCGTGAGCCAGTATCCGGGGCAATTCCAAAGCCGCCAACGTCGAAGAACATCAGGCATGTAAGTATGCACCGTCTCCCCACTCGGTCAGAGACTTAATTCACGGTGCTAGTTGGCAGTCCGCTCCCAACAGCCTCAAGCGGCCGCCATCTTGCTTCCCAGCCTCGACCTATTGCATTTTCAATGCTTGTTGTTAGATTTCAGGGAGATGATTTCAAAGAAGCATTGGTTGTGATCTGCGGGGTGAGGTGTAGGCTGTTTGCAGAAATATTGTAAATATGTAAAAGAAAGTAACGCAATTTTAAAGATGTGAAATATAATGTTATTGTGACATTCTATTCTACATTTCAAATATTTAAATTTCAAGTGAGATACCTGGGTCTGACGCAAACAACAAGGAGACGCACTCTGCACGTGACAGGCTCCGCGGCCTCGAAAGTCTGATCTTCAAGTGCCCTCCACAGGGGCTTCAAAGGCCAGGGAAGCCCCTGGCCCTGCAGACAGCCCCCGCACTGATGTCAAACAGAAGGTACTTGTGAATGCTGAGCAGACGGGGCAGCCTCGAGGTCAGACTGTGTGTGGGGGAACGGCGATAACGCGGAGGGGGTTACTGAGCTTTATGGAGAAAGTAATCATTAGACAGCGCCTGGATAGCTCCTTTCTAGGGGCTGTTCACAAGACCAGCAGGTCATGCCACGTGTGTCCTTCGATCAACTAGCTCTCAACGGCCCGAATTTGAAAGAAGCAAACTTCAAAGTAGATAATGAGTAGCCTCAGAGGGAGATTCAGACAACCTATTCAAATCAAGGCAGACTGGACACGCCCACTACCGGAAGGAGGAATGGATGGGAGGATGAATGGACACCTGGACGGATTAAAAGAGGGATAGATGGGTAGACAAAGATGTATAGAGCTAGGCAGACAGATGGGTAGATAGGACGTTATTCATGTTAATCAAAGAACAACAAAAAATGGCGGAGAGGAAAAAAGCCAGTGTTGTGTATGTATGTGGTATTAATATAGAACAAGTTATAAATGAGGTGGAACAACAGGGGGTGATAAAAAGATATACCGACACAATAAAGGGACCTGCACAGGGGGTCTCTTACCAGTGCTTCAAGAAACAGGTACTTTCTGTCCCATCGTCATTTCACAAGCTGTTAGTAAGTGACATGCTTAAAATTCTTCCTTCCTGGAAGTTAATGTGAAAAGGTGAACGCCTGAAACAATCGTTAGGCCTCTCTGTTAGAAGAACGTGCCTAAAATGGCGAACACACCACCAGTTACTACAGCACTTCTCGCCGCACCAGGTGTGCGCGGTCACCGAATGCACATTTGCTGTACACTTTGCGGTGCCCACAAGGGGTGCAATGCAGGCCTCTGCAGCCCCTACGGCGCAGTTTGGGCCCAACCCTTCAGAGGGCCCCCAAATCATTTAGGGGGGCATCTTTGACCCCAATGCCAATGAATATCTGGCAGGTATGGGAAAGTCCGAGGCCCCTCACCACATTTTGCAGGGAGCGCCGTCATTTTTCGTTACGCCCCTGATGTCCACTCATCTGTTCACTGTGAAAACCACTGCAATGTAGTGGTATCGCATTCACTGGTGAGAGTCTAAGCTGACTGGAGCACTAGCCCACAGTGAATGAGTGAGACAAAATGATGAGACAAAATACATACCACCACCACCACCAACAAACCCATCACACTCCTCCTCTGACGCGTGCGTGCCATGGCAGTGCCTACAGCACAGAACACTTACATTCACCTTCTTTACTCTGTGTCTACTAGCAACAGCACTACCCCTCTGTGCTAATTTACCAGACAACTCTATCACTGCCCGGTCAATTAAAACATGTCTAGTAGCAGAATGTGCTGCGCGCTCGAAAGCCACACCACAGCAAATTGCTAACAGCTTGTGGGTTTTGGCGTTCGACTGCTCCATTCATGGGGCCCCATATTGAACAGTTTCTTACTTAGTAAACAGCAAAAATAAAATGACATCTTTTGACTTCGGCAAAACTTCGAGGAGTCTGAACCCGGCTAATTCGAGACAACGGCCCCCCTCTTTCCTCCATTATTTATTTCAAATTTGTCCCTGTGGTAACCTCCCATTTATCTGTAGGTGGTTGTACAAAATATACTGTCAGGCGCTCGCCTCAATGCAACTGTAAACCGCGCACGGTGCTGCTGTCCTGTTTCGTGTCAGAAAGTTGCAGAGATGCCGATTTAGGGAGTTCACCGCGTGCACTAATCCGAAGGCCGGTGTCGTAAGAGTGCGCCTTTGAATGCAAAGCAAGATTTACATTGTTTTTGGGCAGACGAGACAAGAAAAACTTAAATTGGCGACTGAAATTTGTTGTCAAATCACAGGACAGGAGGGAGAGAGAGAATGGACGCTTTCAGTGCATTGTGTTAACACTGTGATGTATAAATGGAAATCGGTGGATAACAGAGAATAAGTCAAATGTGGAAGCAAAGGAGAGTGAGGGCAGACGTAAAGAGCCCGAAGAGCGAGGAAGAAACGACGGAAAAGACACGAGACGACTACAGAGAGAACAAGCGCGGTACCACAAAGGCAGCCGCGTGTTTATTTTCGCATCGCGCTTTCACTTTAAGTGAAAGCGCGATGCCAAAATAAACACGCAGCTGACTTTGCGAAAGGCGAATGAGAAGAAAAAAGTGCATACTGACTAATGAAGGAGAGAGTGTCACGCCACCAGTAAACGATCCAATCCCGCAGGGCGGGGCCAAAAGGAGACACGGCGGCAACAAGGAGGGACTAAGAAGCCTCCTTCACAATCAGAAGCCAGCGTTTTGCATGGAAGATGACGCTGCCCAATTAAAAAGATGGACTGGGCTTCAACTCCGCCTCCGAGAGCTTCGGAATCTGTATTGATTCCAAGAAGCTCTCGAATGCCGAGAGCAGCGCATGCGCGCTGCTATCGCCAGCTGAGACCTAAAAAGGTAGTACTGCCAGAATGCACTCTATGGGGTCTAGGGGTTCACTACTCGGAGAAAGAAAGTCTAATTAAATTCAGGCTCACTATAATGAAGTGTAGCAGCTTTCCAATATTCTGTGGCCCATAAGTCACTCATCTTTGACTATACAGTCCTTGTATGGGGGTTGCAGTTATCTTTAAAAATCCTTCCAAATCTGCTTAGCCATATAGCACGGGTCTTTACCTGACGTGGAACGCACTCTGGTGTGAAGCTTTTGTTTGCACAGGGAGAGCAGTCATGTTTGGGGTCGCTGGAGTTTGTTGAGGTGACCCCACCTCCTTCTCTTTGCTTCAAGCCAGTGAAGAAAGCAGTTGCTTGTTGACTGCTCTCCAGACAGGTGGTTCGAGTTGTTGGGGGCGGAGGAAGTCTTTTCTTCTGGGCTGTGGTACTTGAGCAGGTTTCTCAGGGTGTATGAAGTTGTAGTAGTTAATGGTCCTCTGTGGAAATTGGTGGAGCAGGCACTTTGGCGACATACATGCTTGATCTTTGCTCTGGAAGGGAGCCAGGAGACCCTCGGGCTCATGTAGGTCAGCTCTGAACACACTTCCTTGGCACTCAGCTTCTTCTCCTCAGGCAGAACACTGCTATGGGACAAGGTGCTTCCTTCTCCCCTCTTAGCAGGCAGTCTCCCAGGGTTCAGGCAGGTTCACAGCTTCTCCAACAAGATGTGCAGACTTCAGGTGATATTCCCTTGCTTTTGGGAGACTGGTTCTTGGCAATACCAGACCTGGATCTCATAAGAATTTTGTGTACTCTGCCAAGTACCCCAGTCCTTGATCAGTGAAACCGCTTGGAACTGGAAGCAGGAGAGAAAGTTTGGGCCCCATGTTTATTCTTGATTTCTATGCAGGGGGTGTGGATCCACGCTACAGTTCAGTAACCGGATGGGGACTTTCCATAACTCCTTATTTCCTCAGTGCAGACAGATTCCTGGTGTAAGATGATGGCTGTCGCAGCACGTAGTGATGATGTTGGCTGCAAGCAGGAGTCCCTATTGCGCAAGCATAATACACGTGAGGCTCTGCATCTGCTTTCCTGGATGATTCACTTAAAGGAAGACAAATGGCCCATGTTTTGCCTATACCTTTCCCCTTCTAACAACTGAATCTGCTGCCCAACCCCCATTTCCCCACCATCAACCAAATGGCAGTTCTCAGGGTGGACTAATCGGCGATGCACTATTTAGGTAACACAGACTTTCCAAAAGCTGCTGTGCTGCCTTTCGTCAGTTTGAATAGCTACACCCTCCAGCTCAGGAATGCAGGCAATACACTTCCACCACCTGGGGAGGCTGTATTGTAGGCTGCATCGTGTGTTGTTTCAAAACTAGGGTCAATCTGAAATGGATCTCACTGAATACAGCATACATATGCTCAGAAACAACACTGAGTCCTGCTCCCAGTGAAGATAGACACCACATGCACGCAACATACATGAGGGAAGTCCGTGTAGAGACTTGCATGACACGAAAGCAGAATGTTAATCGAGTGGACCTAACGGCATTGCCCTCTTATTTGTAATAGGTAAAAAGACATGCCCAAACACTGTAGATTCAAAAATTGCATGCTGTAACTACCTCTCACTGTGCATATCCCAGAGACAGATGGTAGTGTCATGTCAACTAGAGGTTTCACCCCCCTCAGCCTGAGGGTCTGAGTAATGCTATAAAACAGAGACAACCTGATGGCCAAGACGCACTTAAACAGATTTTTCGTTCAGCTCTAGACTCCTCTGATTCAATAGTTTATGCAATGGTTACCAGTGTCATTATTAGACATCACGTCTTGATTAGGCCTGGGCGGTGAACTTTGCTCGGTTCGCGGAGTTTTCTGCACTCCGCGGGGCTCGCAGAGTGCAGAAAACTCCGCTTCGCGATGTGCAGCAGAGTTTTTTCCCCCGATCGCGAACGGTAAGTTCGCGAACAGCCAGTTCGCGAGCTACCGCTCGGGTAGAATTTCTACCCGAGCGGCAGGAATACCAGCACAAACTGCATTTCGCAGTACACTCCGCCACTCGTGGAACTTCGCAGAGTTTTTTTGTAACTTCACGGAGTTCCACGTAGCAAAACTCCGCGAACTACGCCCAGGCCTGGTCTTGATGCACCCAACTGGATTTTCATGATGCTTCCAGGCATCATTGATCAATGTGTCCATTGCTGGGGCCAGACGTTATGGAGAGAAGCCCGGATATGCCTTCGAGTGCCTCAAAAATCGCAGAACGATAGCTCACTCCTTCGGATTGTTATCCCCGCCCATTAATTCCATCAGCAGCACAGGAAGCTCGGAGGTTACTCTAGAGGCCTCACTTTCTGCTAGCAGCAACCTTCTCAGCCCATCCAACAGCCAGATTAGATTTTTCGTGGTACCCGGAGGAGTGGCAATACCAAAGGATGAGGACCGAAGCAGCACCAGTCCTCTGCCCCTCCTCTCCAAATAATGTTTCCAAACCCTTTTAGTTCTCCCTCCAGCGGGTTCAAGGGCCGCTAGTGTGTTGAATCCAGCATGGTCTACTCTATTGGTGCTTGATCACTTCAGACCATTGTGTCCTCCAGACTGGCCAAGTTGGTTATGCCCTCTCTTTTCTAAACACCTTTCCCCACATTTCTCCAATTTTAGTTAGAGGTGTTGATGTTTCTCGCCAGCAGTATGATCAAGATTGTGCCCAAAACATTTAGGATGTTCTGTTACTCGTGGAACTTCTGGGCCCCAAGAAGTACCAAGACTGGAAACCAATTATAGGCCTCAGGTTGCTGAAGTTATTTCTTGATGAGAAGTTTAAGATGATGACCCTTGCACAGTTTGCTGCCCTTGGACCGTGAAGAATGCATGATGTCCTTGGCTGTTGAAGGCTGGCTCATTTCAACTAGTCTTGGACCACCTGCAGTTAACAATGTTGAAGTTTTCTATCAATTAGTCCAAATCTTCGCAGAGACTGCCCTTGATCGGAACGGTCTTGGAAGCTGGTGCTTTTATGGCTTTTCCAACTTTACAGTGACCACAACATTCAGGCGATTATTCGAACGTTTCAGATGGGAGCTTCTGTTGTAGCTTTAATAGTTTAGGCTACACGGTCTTCTGGCATTGTGCATCCATCTGGTACTTTACGCTTGCAGCTCACTCATGTTCGGGCTGTTCACCTGAATCTGCTTCTAAAGTTAGTCTAGCATTTAGAGTTCTTTTCAGACCGGATTGATGTGTCTGATGAGGTGGCTCCGGGCCTTCAATGGTGGAATATGGAAGCCAGTCTAATGTGCAGCAGGCGGTTCTCCCTGCCCCTTCCGAAGGTCACAGTGCTGACAGATGCATCTTCTCTCTGCTGCAGGGGTCACATGAAGTGTGGACACTGGAAGTGGTTGTTCTCTGAAGGAGCAACACCATCACTTAAATTTTCTGAAGCTCCATTTGTCTGGCTCTCGAGGGCTTTCTGCTGTCGAACAAGAGCAGGTGTATCCAGGTACTAACAGACACCACAACTGTTATGTGGCATTGCAAAAAGGAGGGCGGTGTGGGGTTACATGCTCTGTACAGAGGTGATGAGGCTATAGTTCTGACTGACAACGAAGGAGATCCTGCACAGTGCCAGTCATCTGTCCGGATCCCTCAACATCGGAGCAGACAAGCTCAGCAGGTGGCATATGGCTAATCACAAGTGGCGCCTGCACCCAGAAGTGGCACGGGGTCATCTTCACCCAACGGCGCACAACATTGGACACACCTAGTGCCCAAATTTTTCTACTCTAGCTTTTCCCTTTTGGTGGTCTCTGAAGAATGTCCTGTTTTTTGACGGGATTTGGGCATTCCCACCTCTCATCCTGCGGCTGCTGAATAAAGTCTGTTGGCACCAAGCACATGTCATTCTGATAGCCCTGATTTGGGCTAGGATGGTCTGATGCTCTGATCTCCCCTGATCCTCCGTATATGCCATCCACTTCAGCTCCCTCTTCGGAAGGATTTGCTCTCCCACCAGCAGAGCAGAGTTCTACGGTGTAATCTCCACAGTCTATGCCTCCATGCATGGAGATTAAGCAGAACCACCGGAGAGATTTCAATCTTGCGTTGATGTGGCGAATGTCAGTCAATCATGTTTATTTCTGTTAAAATAACCATAAAACACACACGAAAGATCATGCACTATGGCTATCGGTTTTTCAGGATTCCTAATGTTCACAACAACATTGTGCCCATTAGACGTTTAAGTGTTCAGTCCAGCTGACAAGTCTGGCCATGTTGTGGCACACCCTGGGCCCCTTTGAATTAATGTTTGTCCAATGGGCAGTCTTATCTAGTAACTGTGAATAGGATTATTTATAATTGAGGTTTAGGGCAGTGCCTCCTTTAAGATCAGCACATTGTATCTCTTGGGGGGGGTGGGGGGATAGATGCAAAAGTAAATGGGACCTCTTGTGATTTACTACAACACTGAAGATGCCATCCGGTTTCATAGCAGCTCTATCATAAGAATCCTTTGAAGTGGGGACTCCTCCAGGGCCCCCAACTTTACACCAGTAGGGATACGAGTCTTTAATTTGTAAACCAGTGTACAGTTGTTCTACAGGCACATGCATAGGTGTTCTGAGCTCAGATTTGTGTGGCTGCAGCCTTGCATTACCCAACTGATTTTTAACTAGAAGTGTGCACAGTCTGTACAGGGGTCATTCAAAGACCATACGCAGGCCATGCATAGTTCTTATGGTTGCCCATGCACTTCATGGCCACCTTCGCCTCAGTATGCTACCTGCAACAAAGGCATAATGAGGGAAGGAAGTGTTGAACATAACTGCTTGGAGCCCCAGACTCAAACCTATTCAAGCTTCCTAAAATTAAATGGAAACGGAGGTACTTTCTTTTTTAAGCATAAGGCAGCTCTTTGAAGTGAGCCAACAGTTTGTCAATCTGCTAGTATAGGATAGGTTCATTTAGTTCAGATTTTAAAATTGGCAAACATTTTGTAAACGTGTATTATAAAAACAATTCTAAAATAACAGCAGTGATATTCACTCAAATGGATGTATGGTGCTTAAGCGTGTCCATGATCTCACCACTAGCTGTAGGAGAGTAGGATCTGCTTCACATGGGTACCCCCACTTTTTGCTGATGCTTCACTGTTTTTCGACCTTAGTCTGGCTGGGGCCCTGCTAATCAGAACCCCAGCCTAGCTGCTTCCTCTTTAAAATGGTTTCCATGTGCCTTAGGCACATCTCTGATTGGAATCTGGAGTGCCCTTATAAGTCCCTAGTATATGGTATACTATGTACCCAGGGCATAGGTACCTCAGAGGCCTGCCAGGGGCTGCAGCATGTATTATGCCACCCCTGGAAGGCCATCCAAACTGACACCACAGGTCTGCTACTGCAGCCTGGGTAAGGTGGTGCATGCACCCCTTACTGTGATATAGGCTACCTATATCACTACATACATACACACATATAAACCTATGTCACTCCTATGGCAGGCCTTGTCAATCCTGAAGGCAGAGTGCATGGTTCCTATGTGAGAGGGTGCCCCTGCATGAGCAGGGCCCCTCTGCAGCGGTCGGAGACCCTTCTCTGATGGTGTTTGTAGTGCAGCCTGACCATATACTCTTAAGCGCATTATAACCTCGCGTTAAATGCTAACTTTGGGATGGCTGCACCAAAACATGTCGTGTTTGGTGTCAAACATCTTGGAATACTACCCCCCCCCCCCGCCAATTCTGGCGGCGGGGGTAGCATTCCACCCTTCTAGAGGGAAAGACATGTTAACTCTGGCTTGCCCGGTAACTTCTTTCTAAAGCCCTGGCATCACAAGATGGATGCTGCTGCCACAGACACGAGTCTGGCCTCCTGCTGCTGGACGAAACTCCGGCAGGGGAGGCCTGGACAATAGGTTTCCTGTCGCAGGGAGGTGTAACCACCTCCCCAGACAGGATAATGTGTATTGGGGCTGGGCGGGAGCACTCTCTGGGTGCTTTGAAGTCCTGCACTGGGGGCACATTTGATGTCCCTGTGCATACCCCAGTTCAAACCGGATCAGGGGCTTCCAGCCCCTGCTTTGGCGCGAACTGGACAAAGGGAAAGGGGTGTAGCCACCCCACTGCCCTGACCCACCCATAGGTGGGGCCACAGAGTAGTCCAACCCCTAAACTTAGTATAAGTATGGGAACCCAGTCCTTAGGACTTTAGATTATCCCTGAACGAAACTCTGACACTGAATCCTGGACCTTCGACGCTCTACTACAAGATTAGAGGACTGAAGAATCTCCCTTGGGGTCAAGGAGTGACTCCCCTGCTTGTCAGGCACCAAAGAAGCAATTGTCCGGGCTGCATTTCTGAAGCTCCCGTCGGACGCCGAAGTCTTCGCATCACCAGAGGTGGATTTCCAGACTTCCCCGAGGCTGCCCTGAGTCCCCAGCAAAGCTGAGGCCCGTAGCTGTCGTGGGTAACGTGGAATCGTGACCCCTGGACACCGAGCACATTTGCAAGTGCATCCTCTTCTGGGTCTCCCACGAAGTCGTGCTTTGGGCTCCGAGTAGCCCCAGCACCAACTGCACCGAAGATCACTGGCTTCCACTCCACGAGTGTCCTGTGAACCAGATCCACGTGCACTGTCTCGAGGCTCCTTCGCGGTCGCTAGCCCGTTGGCTAGTAGCCCTTCACGAAGGCCAATCCTTTTCTTCTTGGGCTCCCTGGTTGCTCCAGGCTTGCCCTCACTTACCCTTGCTGGGTGAGTTGCTCAGACCTTGCTGGTCTGCACAATCGTCATTCTTCATCTTCATCGAGACTTGCCGTTGCCAAGGCTTGTTGGGTCCAATCCAGTCGCCGACGCCTCAGCACTCGACAGACATCGTGTACCAGCCCGAATCTGGTCGCCGACAACGCCTCCTGGACCTCGTGGCTGAAGAGTCAAGACGACCGTCAACGCACCTGAAGCACCCGACATCGGTGGGCATCTGCTCATCGCCTTCCTGGTCACTGGCTAGTGACCCAGACTCTGTCCCCTCTCCTTTCAGGTTCTTCAGATCTCCGATCCACTCTTGGATCCACCCGGACACTTTCCACTTGGTCGCCAGCAGCACTTTGCAGCAGATCGCCATTCAAATCGACGACGAAACCCGACCCCGAAAGGCACCTATGCACCCGGCTTCCCTGGGTGAGGTAACACGAGTACTCCGGTGCTCCCGTGGGTAGAGACTCTAGAAAGTCCTAGTTCTCAAAGGGTTTGCTCAAAGTCCTCCTTTAAGTGTCCCTTTTCTTTAATTTCCAAACCGCGACTTTCTTCATAGAAGTTAACGGCGTTTCGCGGCTGTGTATTTACACTGCACGCGTCCCCCGTGGGTCCCCTGTGTCACTACCTTGGGTGGTTCCTTGTGGTCCAAGCACTTCTAGAGGCTCTAGGCCTAGTGTCTAGCTCAGTCGTGGTTCTTATACCACTTTATTGGTATATGGTTTGGTACGCCCCTAGGGCCCAAACGTGTATTTGTGCTATTACTGTGTTTAAATAACTTATAACTTGTGTACTTCGAACTCTAGCCTCATAAAGAGACTAGAGGGGTGTGTTTAGCAATAAATTCATATATTTTGAATATATACCTGGTGTGGTGCTCTTTCATTTGGTCACTCAAGAGATTATAGACTGGTAAAACAAGCTGCTTTACATTCCTTCAAGACTTAGCCTGAAGGCTGCTCTCCATAGCTACCACTAGGATAGCTTTCAATAAAGGTTGTCTTTAACCTATCTCCAATAAGGGGTTGTTTGGACTGGTGCAAGGTGCCCACTATAATTAGTGGACAGCATATACCAGGCCAACTTCTCACATTGGTGTGCAGCGTGTGGGATTCCAGCTTGCTATTGTTTTACCAGATAATCTCAATTGAATTGATCAACTGAAAACCACTAAAGGTACCCAAGGTACATATAATTTAAGCTTAGAATACAGTAAGTTCTACTGAACTTAGAGTTGTGTGTTAAGGGATAGCACACCCTTTCTACAACTCAAGAGAGTTTAGTAGGCCACACTAGAGTAGGTAATGCATACACCACACCTCACTAGTGATGTCTTCAAAGCCAGGACCCAGTGAGTCCTTGCCAGAAGCCCCTGGGCTTCTTCCCTCCAAGTATGATACCCTCCCATTCTTGGAATTGAGAGCATTATGTAACTTGAGGAAACTGAAGACAGGACAAAGTCCCACCACCCAACATCTTAGAGAGATGTTGGAGGCTTATGATCTCAGCAGGCCCTTAGGGACTGAAGGGGTAGGAGTTAAGGGTGGGGCAGAAGAAGAGGATGGGGCCAGGGGTAGCAATACCCCCAGCCCCCCCTCTGGAACTGACCAGGAGGGTGACAATGACCCTGACCTGGATAACCCAATCCCTCCTGTGGAAGATGAAGAGGAAGATCAGAATGATCCCCACTTTGTCCCCCCAGGAAGGATTATGAGTGTGCCCAGAAGGTCTAGATCTCCTTCTCAGGAGTCTAACCACTCTGGCACCTCAATAGGGACCTCTGTCTCCTCTCATAGGAGGGAATCCTCTCATGAGAGAAGAAAGAGGCTGGTTCAATATGAGGAAGCTCAGCTTGAACTCAGAAAACAGCAACTGGCTATAGACAGGGAGTCCCTAGATCTCTACAGAGAGAGAAGAAAGTTGGGACTAGAGTCCACCATGCAGCCATGTCCCTAGAGATAGGGAAAGGTCTTGTGACCATAGAAACCTGAGCAAGATTGTCCCTCCCTACCAGAGTGGGGATGACATCCACAAATGGATAACTGCTCTAGAGAGGGCCTGTAAAGTACAGAAGGTCCCTCAGGAGCAGTGGGCAGCAATCTTGTGGCTCTCCTTTGCAGACAAAGGTAGAGACAAGCTCCTCACTGTAAGAGAAGAGGATGCTGATAATTACAAGGTCTTGAAGAGTGCTCTTATTGATGGGTTTGGCCTAACAACTGAACAATACAGGTTGAAGTTCAGAGATACCCAAAAAGCACAGACTCAAGACTGGGTAGACTATGTGGATTGTTCTGCTAAGGCTCTGGAAGGCTGGTTGATGGGCAGTAAGGTGTGTGACTTCACAGGATTGTACAATCTGATAATGAGGGAGCAGATTCTTAATAACTGTCAAAATCAGCTGTTGCATCAGTACCTGGTGGACTCTGATCTGACCTCTCCCCAAGAATTGGGAAAGAAGGCAGACAAATGGGTCAGAACCAGGGTGAGGTAGAAGGTACAGAACCAAGGTGGTGACCCTAAGAAGCAAGATTCTAAGAACTCTGAAAAGGGTGGGGAGAAGGGTAAAGATCAAAAGTCTTCACAAGGCCCCCAAAAATCTTCTTCAGGTGGGGATTCACAGTCTACCAAAGGGAAAGGCCAAAGAAAACCATGGTGCAAGGTCTGTAAGCAAAAGACCCACTGGACCAGTGATTGCACCAAGTCCAGCCCCCACCAATGCCCCTAAGGCACCTGTTCCCCCTAGTACAGTTACAGTTGGTGGGAGTGCTCCAGCCAAGGGTTTAGTAGGGTTGACCCTGGGTACTGAGTTGGGCTCTGACCTAGTCAGAGAACTCACTCAGGCTGTGTTAGTCTGTGATGGAGGCATGGATGTGACCTCCTCTGCGAGTCCCAGTAATCTGGGCAAGTACAGACAACAGCCTTTAATCAATGGACGAGAGGCTTTGGCATTTAGGGACACAGGGGCAAGTGTCACCATGGTGACACAAGACCTTGTGGATCCTGGGCAAGTTATACTTGGTGAAATGTACCAAGTGACCAATGCTAGCAATGTCAGAACAGACCATACTCTGGCAGTTGTTAACTTCTCCTGGGGAGGGGTAACTGGCCTTCAGAAGGTTGTGGTAAGTGCAAACCTACCAGTCGAATGCTTGCTTGGCAATGACTTAGAAACTTCAGCTTGGGCAGAAGTGGAGCTCAGGACTCATGCAGAAATGCTGGGCATCCCTGCAGATGTGTTTGCTGTGACCAGGTCACAGGCCAAAATGTCTAAAACTGAACAGGCCTTGGATTCTGGAATAATGGACCAAGTGCCTTCCAAGAGGAGGAGTAGTAGGGTAAAGGCAGTGCCTTCCCCCTTGGCTCAGAAGGAAGATCAGTCTCTTGAGGGAGATGATCTCAGTCCTGAGGAAGGAACTGTCCCAGAGGAGCTTGAACCTGAACAGGTTGAGTTCTTGGGGACAGGGGGACCTTCCAGGGCAGATCTGAGCCAGGAGCAGCAGAGCTGCCCCTCTCTTGAACCCCTCAGACAGCAAGCTGCTGCTGAGGCTGCTGGGAAAGCTAGTGGTCCCCATACAGTGTATTGGGATGATGGACTCCTGTACTCAGAGAGTAGAGACCCCAAGCCTGGTGCTACCAGGAGGTTGGTAATACCTTTGAAGTTCAGGGGCTTCCTATTGACCCTACCCCATGATATTCCCTTAGCAGGTCACCTGGGCTAGAACAAGACTTGGGACAGAATTGTCCCTCACTTTCACTGGCCCCACATGTCTGAAGACACCAAGGAGTTTTGTCGCTCCTGTGTAACCTGCCAGGCCAGTGGCAAGGCAGGTGGCACTACAAAGGCCCCCCTGATACCACTACCTGTGGTGGGGGTGCCCTTTGAAAGGGTGGGA
Organism: Calotriton arnoldi; assembly: GCA_963921515.1. NCBI lineage: Eukaryota > Metazoa > Chordata > Amphibia > Caudata > Salamandridae > Calotriton > Calotriton arnoldi. The sequence goes on along the minus strand of CAWUFW010001849.1, from coordinate 677,280 downwards.
TTGATATTGTTGGTCCCATGGATCCCCAAACAGCATCTGGGCACAGGTTTATCCTGGTGGTAGTGGATCATGCCACCAGGTACCCAGAGGCTATTCCCCTTAGGACCACTACAGCACCTGTGGTGGCAAGAGCCCTCCTGGGAGTTTTCTCAAGAGTGGGCTTTCCTAAGGAGGTTGTATCAGATAGGGGTGCAAACTTCATGTCTGGTTACTTAAAAGCAATGTGGAAGGAGTGTGGAGTGACTTACAAGTTCACCACACCCTATCACCCACAATGCAATGGTTTAGTTGAGAGATTCAACAAAACCTTGAAGGGCATGATTAAAGGGCTCCCAGAAAAGCTTAGGCGAAGATGGGACATACTCTTGCCCTGCCTTTTATTTGCATACAGGGAGGTGCCTCAGAAGGGGTTGGCTACAGCCCTTTTGAACTTCTGTTTGGTCACCCTGTCAGGGGTCCACTGTGCTTGGTGAAGGAAGGATGGGAGTTACCTCTCAAGCCCCCAAAGCAAGACATAGTGGACTATGTACTTGGTCTCCGCTCCCGGATGGCTGAGTATATGAAAAAGGCAACTAAAAACCTTGAGGCTAGCCAGGAACTTCAGAAAGCTTGGCATGACCAAAAGGCTGTACTGACTGTTTACCAGCCAGGACAGAAGGTGTGGGTGTTGGAGCCAGTGGCCCCAGCAGCTCTCCGACAAATGGAGTGGACCCCACACTATTGTTGAACAGAAGGGTGAGGTTACCTACTTAGTAGATCTAGGAACACCCAGGAGTCCCCACAGGGTTCTCCATGTCAACCGGTTAAAACCATATGTGGACAGGGCAGACATGGGCTTGCTCATGGCTTTCTCATGAAGGGCAGGAGGAAGAGAGTGACCCACTCCCTGACCTGCTCTCACAGAACCCTGACGATGGGTCAGTAGATGGTGTGGCCTTGGCAGGCAGCCTCACTACCCAGCAACAAACTGATTGTAGACAGGTGCTCAATCAGTTTAGACACATGTTTTCACTGACACCCAGTCAGACCACCTGGTGCACTCATGAAGTGGACACTGGGGACAGTCTGCCTATTAAAAATAAGATTTGTAGGCAACCTGACCATGTCAGGGACTGTATCAGCACTGAAGTCCAGAAAATGTTGGATTTGGGAGTTATTGAACCCTCAGATAGCCCTTGGGCTAGTCCAGTGGTCCTTGTGCCAAAACCTCACACCAGTGGTGGAAAAAGAGAGATGAGGTTTTGTGTGGACTACAGGGGTCTCAATGCAGTCACTAGGACTGATGCCCATCCAATACCAAGGGCAGATGAGCTAATAGATACTTTGGCCTCAGCCAAATATCTCAGCACATTTGACTTGACAGCTGGCTACTGGCAGATCAGACTAGCTGATGATGCAAAGCCAAAGACAGCATTCTCAACCCCTAGTGGGCATTACCAATTTGTGGTGATGCCCTTTGGTCTGAAGAATGCACCTGCCACTTTTCAGAGGTTGGTGAATACAGTCCTCACAGGTCTGGAAGCCTATAGTGCAGCATATCTAGATGATATTGCTGTCTTTAGCTCCACCTGGGAGGATCACCTGGTCCACCTCAGGAATGTTTTACAGGCCCTGCAAAAGGCAGGCCTGACTATCGAGGCCACCAAGTGCCAGATAGGGCAGAGTCCGGTTGTGTACCTGGGCCACCTTGTGGGTGGAGGCCAGGTTCAACCACTGCAGAGCAAGATTCAGACCATCATGGACTGGACTGCTCCAACTACCCAGACTCAGGTGAGAGCCTTTTTAGGCCTGACTGGGTACTACAGAAGATTTGTCAAAGGGTATGGATCAATAGTGACACCTTTGAATGACTTAACTTCTAAGAAAATGCCCAAGAAAGTTCAGTGGACAGCTAACTGTCAAAAGGCAGTTGATGACCTGAAGCAGGCCATGTGCACTGCTCCCATTCTACAGAGTCCTGATTACTCCAAGAAGTTCATTGTTCAAACTGATGCATCTGAATTGGGGGTAGGGGCTGTACTGTCACAATTGAATGAAGAAGGTCAGGATCAGCCAGTAGCTTTCATTAGCAGAAGGCTGACCCCTAGAGAGAAACGTTGGTCAGCCATTGAGAGGGAGGCCTTTGCTGTGGTCTGGGCTCTGAAGAAGTTGAGGCCATACTTGTTTGGTACTCACTTCCTTGTTCAAACAGACCATAAGCCCCTCTTATGGCTAAAACAAATGAAGGGTGAAAACCCCAAACTGCTTAGGTGGTCCATTTCCCTACAGGGGATGGACTTCACAGTGGAACATAGACCTGGGAGTAACCATGCCAATGCAGATGGACTCTCTAGGTACTTCCACTTAGAACATGAAGACTCAACTGGTCAAGGTTAGTTTAATGTCCCTACGTTTGGGGGGGTTGTGTAGGAGAGTAGGATCTGCTTCACATGGGTACCCCCACTTTTTGCTGATGCTTCACTGTTTTTCGACCTTAGTCTGGCTGGGGCCCTGCTAATCAGAACCCCAGCCTAGCTGCTTCCTCTTTAAAATGGTTTCCATGTGCCTTAGGCACATCTCTGATTGGAATCTGGAGTGCCCTTATAAGTCCCTAGTATATGGTATACTATGTACCCAGGGCATAGGTACCTCAGAGGCCTGCCAGGGGCTGCAGCATGTATTATGCCACCCCTGGAAGGCCATCCAAACTGACACCACAGGACTGCTACTGCAGCCTGGGTAAGGTGGTGCATGCACCCCTTACTGTGATATAGGCTAACTATATCACTACATACATACACACATATAAACCTATAAGTCACTCCTATGGCAGGCCTTGTCAATCCTGAAGGCAGAGTGCATGGTTCCTATGTGAGAGGGTGCCCCTGCATGAGCAGGGCCCCTCTGCAGCGGTCGGAGACCCTTCTCTGATGCTGTTTGTAGTGCAACCTGACCATATACTCTTAAGCGCAATATAACCTCGCGTTAAATGCTAACTTTGGGATGGCTGCACCAAAACATGTCGTGTTTGGTGTCAAACATCTTGGAATATTACCCCCCCGCCAATTCTGGCGGCGGGGGTAGCATTCCACCCTTCTAGAGGGAAAGACATGTTAACTCTGGCTTGCCCGGTAACTTCTTTCTAAAGCCCTGGCATCACAAAATGGATGCTGCTGCCACAGACACAAGTCTGGCCTCCTGCTGCTGGACGAAACTCCGGCAGGGGAGGCCTGGACAATAGGTTTCCTGTCGCAGGGAGGTGTAACCACCTCCCCAGACAGGATAATGTGTATTGGGGCTGGGCGGGAGCACTCTCTGGGTGCTTTGAAGTCCTGCACTGGGGGCACATTTGGTGTCCCTGTGCATACCCCAGTTCAAACCGGATCAGGGGCTTCCAGACCCTGCTTTGGTGCGAACTGGACAAAGGGAAAGGGGTGTAGCCACCCCTCTGCCCTGACCCACCCATAGGTGGGGCCACAGAGTAGTCCAACCCCTAAACTTAGTATAAGTATGGGAACCCAGTCCTTAGGACTTTAGATTATCCCTGGACGAAACTCTGACACTGAATCCTGGACCTTCGACGCTCTACTACAAGATTAGAGGACTGAAGAATCTCCCTTGGGGTCAAGGAGTGACTCCCCTGCTTGGCAGGCACCAAAGAAGCAATTGTCCGGTCTGCATTTCTGAAGCTCCCGTCGGACGCTGAAGTCTTCGCATCACCAGAGGTGGATTTCCAGACTTCCCCGAGGCTGCCCTGAGTCCCCAGCAAAGCTGAGGCCTGTAGCTGTCGTGGGTAACGTGGAACCGTGACCCCTGGACACCGAGCACATTTGCAAGTGCATCCTCTTCTGGGTCTCCCACGAAGTCGTGCTTTGGGCTCCGAGTAGCCCCAGCCTCAACTGCACCGAAGATCACTGGCCTCCACTCCACGAGTGTCCTGTGAGCCAGATCCACGTGCACCGTCTCGAGGCTCCTTCGCGGTCGCTAGCCCGTTGACTAGTAGCCCTTCACGAAGGCCAATCCTTTTCTTCTTGGGCTCCCTGGTTGCTCCAGGCTTGCCCTCACTTACCCTTGCTGGGTGAGTTCCTCAGACCTTGCTGGTCTGCACAATCGTCATTCTTCATCTTCATCGAGACTTGCCGTTGCCAAGGCTTGTTGGGTCCAATCCGGTCGCCGACGCCTCAGCACTCGACAGACATCGTGTACCAGCCCGAATCCTGCTCCTGGTCGCCGACAATGCCCCCTGGACCTCGTGGCTGAAGAGTCAAGACGACCGTCAACGCACCTGAAGCACCCGACATCGGTGGGCATCTGCTCATCGCCTTCCTGGTCACTGGCTAGTGACCCAGACTCTGTCTCCTCTGCTTTCAGGTTCTTCAGATCTCCGATCCACTCTTGGATCCACCCGGACACTTTCCACTTGGTCGCCAGCAGCACTTTGCAGCAGATCGCCATTCAAATCGACGACGAAACCCGACCCCGAAAGGCACCTATGCACCCGGCTTCCCTGGGTGAGGTAACACGAGTACTCCGGTGCTCCCGTGGGTAAAGACTCTAGAAAGTCCTAGTACTCAAAGGGTTTGCTCCAACTCCTCCTTTAAGTGTCCCTTTTCTTTAATTTCCAAACCGCGACTTTCTCCATAGAAGTTAAGGCGTTTCGCGGCTGTGTATTTACACTGCACGCGTCCCCCGTGGGTCCCCTGTGTCACTACCTTGGGTGGTTCCTTGTGGTCCAAGCACTTCTAGAGGCTCTTGGCCTAGTGTCTAGCTCAGTCGTGGTTCTTATACCACTTTATTGGTATATGGTTTGGTACGCCCCTAGGGCCCAAACGTGTATTTGTGCTATTACTGTGTTTAAATAACTTATAACTTGTGTACTTCGAACTCTAGCCTCATAAAGAGACTAGAGGGGTGTGTTTAGCAATAAATACATATATTTTGAATATATACCTGGTGTGGTGCTCTTTCATTTGGTCACTCAAGAGATTATAGACTGGTAAAACAAGCTGCTTTACATTCCTTCAAGACTTAGCCTGAAGGCTGCTCTCCATAGCTACCACTAGGATAGCTTTCAATAAGGTTGTCTTTAACCTGTCTCCAATAAGGGGTTGTTTGGACTGGTGCAAGGTGCCCACTATAATTGGTGGACAGCATATACCAGGCCAACTTCTCACACTAGCGTTTTAGTACCCAGTTCTCTGGAGATATGCGCCAGAGCCGACTGCTGAGACCGCCTCCTCTGTCCCCAAAAGAATGCTGTGGAAACAGCAAGTGTCGAATGAAACTTGGACTCTCCCCTCCTCATCTTCTCTTTCGTAAGAGACCTGGCTTACCCCGCTCGCTACTCCTACTGCAACTTAAACCACCGGCTACGGTAGCTGTAACTAACCTCATTGGCCAAGTGGTCTGTCAGCCAGAGAAACCGGAGCCTTGCCGCCACTGCCACTCAGGAAGGGCACAGGTCGGCGCTCGTGTGCCAGCGGTCTCTGCCTCAAGCTACCTCTAGCAAGTGTCATTCTGCTGCCCACTGCCCCTCCACCAAGTCTATATATTGCATCCATTTAGTTAAATTTATATTCTGGCTTGAGGAGAAGTAGGTTAATATCTAAAACTGAAATTATCTGATGTTCTTTTGTTTAAAATTGCCCACTGTAACATTCCCGGATCAAAGAGTTCAAAGGTTACTTATCTGCTGTTTTGGCCTTTCTTGCATTGCCTGATCTGCTGTCATTATTCAAATCACCATTTGTGATGTGTTTCCCAAAATGGCTTTCTGCATGTGTCCCTGCTTCCTTTATTATGCTACATTGGGATCTAAATTTGGACTTAACTTTTCTAGTGTCTTTTCCCTTCAAACCTCTCCACGCTTGTGTGCGCTGAGGCTGTTGAACTTGAACACGGTTTCATATTGCCGTCACTTCTGTTTGTCACGTTAGCGAGTTGAAGGTCTCGTCAATTCAGCTTTGGTATACTGCGTTTTCCCTGATAAGGTAGTGCTTGCGACCCAGACATCGGTCCTTTTGGAAACCTTTCTACGTAGGGCATTTTAGGATGTTCCAGTTTTTGACAGCTGCCAGGCAGCCAGAGACATCTTGTCTGTAGTTTAACTAGGCCCTATTGCATTGATGCCCATGGTGGTTATGAGGGTCATTTAGCTGGCTCAGTTCTGCAGAACTTCCTTCTACAAGTCCGCTTCTCAGACCTACTTGCGTGGATGGGGCGTTGCTTTTATAATGACCCACGAGGACATATAAAAGTATCCATAAGAAGTTTGTTACTTACCTTCAATGATGCTCTGTCTGATGGATACTCAGTTTAACCACTGACCGCCTCCCGGTTCTCGGAAGTTGAGTTTCGGGGTTCAAAAGGCACCAAGTCATTTTTTCACACTACCTGTACCATATTTGTCTTGTCACCTACACTCTGTTCCATGGCATGGAAAACATAGGAGAAAACTGATGTCACTGCATAGGAGTGATGCTAATTTACAGCTCTTTCGTAATGTAATGAGGCGGGACAGAATCCAATGGAGGCCGAGGGGGCCACCTTTCAACACACAGGAGCTATTGCAAGAGTTTCTGGATCCAGTCTGGCACCTGACACATTCACTAAGTGAGTAATCTGCAGTTGAAGTATCCATCAGAAAGAGCTTCACTGAAGGTTAATAACTCATTCCTCTATCGTGCTTCTTGTTAGACAGTAGCTGAAGCTCTTTTATCTTTTCATGTAGATGGGGAGCAGTCCACATGTAGGGGAAATATTCCTTCACACCAGTGAATATCTCCGAGGGCACGTGCAGCACAGGGTGAGGAGCCTATAAACTACACTTGACCATAAAAACATCAGCTTGGAAATGTCAGTCAATGCTTTCAGTTCTGCCCCTCACCCCCCCCCCCACACAAAAAAACTATGCACGTCTGAGGTGTCATTGAGACCTGAGCAGGAAAGTCCTGTGCAAAAACACCAGAGTGCAAATTAAATTCCCACTGAGCATGCTTTCTATTGCACTTGATTAATCCTTAAAACAGTCAATTGTATGTACAAATGTTATTTGTGCCATTTTGAGTACCTTATTGTCCAGATCAGCAGGTATTAGCAAACATTGGCAAAGCCAGTACTATTTGCTGATGCTGTTCCATATTATCAAAAAGAAAAACAAGAAAAAAACAAAGGAAGAAAAGCATAATGTGTTGAGCGTGCTCATGCCACATGACGCTCAGCGGGTAAGGATATGACCTGTGCATGCTTCAGGGAACAGAGAAACCAATAGGATGGAAAGCCAGCTGGAACGAAGCCAACAAATGAGATGGTCAAGGAAGGCAACCCGTAGTAAGTCCATTGTAAGTGTTTGGTATGGTCAACAAGATGTCTTAGAACAGTCTGTTGGTGAGGCCTAAATAATGGGTGCAAATGCTGTTTCTGCTACGTCTTTACATTAGGAAACACACTTCTAACTGATTATATTAACGTAGCCTTGTTCTTGTGAATAAACAATGCGCAGCTGTTGTGCGGAGTCCTTTAGTTTTTTACTTGTATCTGCCAGTTAAGTTGTTCCTTAATTTATTATCCTGCATTGTGTATGTTTGCATGGGAACTGCTTTGTCGATTGCTTGAGGAAGGTAGGTCGTCAATCATTGGCTCTTACACCAATGTTTACTTAAAAATAGAGAGAGAACCTTTTGCTGTAGGTGCTCCTGAAGTACCATCCAACCCAAGCGGTAACTAAACACACACCAAGTCTCTGGTTTGTGTCATTTATTTTGTTCACTTCAGTCATCAGAAGTTAACTCCCACTTGCATACGCAGAAATAATTCTATCTTGTACATAATGTGTCCAGTTGGTTCATTGACATCTGTTGATAATGTTCGTTGCCAATAATTTTAAGCTAGCGCTTGTCAGTTACTGACAAATGGACCAAATAAAAAATGAACTCTGCCAACACGTTTCACCACCTAGACATAAAGTATGAGAAGCTTTGCTAAAACTGTTTGATATAGCTGGTGCAGTTTGCATGAATTCATCTTGAGATGCTGTTTATTTTCACAGTAATGTGTGCATTTATTCCTGAATGATTCCCTTTTGTCGGAAAAGCCATGTTCTATTCCTGAGCTCTAACGTTTGCCGGCTCGGGCTGCTGAATTACTTGTGAGGTTGATTACATTATTGCATCGTTGACGGTCATGCTATAGTGTTGCAATCTTTCACCAGCTCCTGGCAAGTTTATTTCCAAAATTAAACCTTTCTTTCGGTGTTCCACAGTCTAGGTCTACTTCAGTGTTATCTAAAAGCACAGGCACCTGCGCAGCGTTTTCTGTCTTCATTTTCATTTCAGATCAATCAGTTGATGGAGCCGTTTTTGACTGACGACAGTGTCGGCAACTGCTCTGCTCGTCCAAAAATATAAAGCTCCAGAATCAGATACTGCTTCTCCTTTGCCAGATAACCAGTCGACTCATTGAACCTCTGGTAAGACAGCCTAATGTGGCATTACCTTATTCCTCAATGCCTCCTAATACAGAAATCCCAGAAGCGAAGTCTGCCATGCAGCTGCGCTTCCCATGAAGGCGTCGGTCTCTACTGCTTTACCGAGCAGATATGAGCATACCCTGTGACAGGCAGTGCAGAAGGTTTTGGAGGACGTTCCACTGACCATCTGTAGGGCTTCATGGAGGTGGTGCATTACGACCTTCTGACATCCATTCAGATCATCAGCGCTGCAGCCGATGTCACAGATTTATCAATGCATGTCTATCATGGACACCCCAGTCCTGAAACCCATTAAACACAAGAAAAATATGAATTTCCCTTTCTTGGAAGAGTACTTCCTTTTGTGAATGCTGAAACCCATGAAAGCCATAGGTCTAGAGATGACGTACTCAAGGCCTCATATGAGGACTTTGCAACAACAGTAACACTTGCCACATATTTATCTGCTTTACCAGCTTCATCATTCTATTGAGGCGGAGTGAATGCAAGTACCCAGTCTACCTTGGTAGGAAAAGCCTCATGCTATAAAAAGCCATGACCAAGCCCTTTCTCCTCACTTTGACCCACTCTGACAAGCAGATTTGCCAATTACCTGTAAGTGTGTCCAGACACAAGACACCTGTCTATTCTATATTGTGACTACACTCTAAGGTTTATAATTGTGCCTACAATTATACATCTAACAAGTTGCAATCCTTTCCATCTTGTATGCCTCAGGCAATTGTGTGAGTGCCCAGAAAGAGTGAGAGCAAGCACATATATTTAGAGTAATACCCGGAACAAAAGGAAAAGGGTAATCAAAGTGAACATGGATAAGTTTTGGGCCTAAAACAAAAGGCGCGTTCTAATATTTCTGCAGCTTCTACTGATCTACAAAATGTGCATTTATTTGTCACAGTTGACTAGAAGCAATTGAAGTTTCTTAGGTTCGCGGTAAACAAAGGGCATTTCCAGTTAAGTGTTACATTTCACCATAGATCTTCTGAAAAAGCCTTTTCAACATGCATGCTGGTAGCCTCCTTCCTTGGAAGGAAATAAATCTTCATCCACCCTTTTCTGGATGCCTTGTTGCTGAACTTTCACAACATGGTCCTGCCAATTTCTGACATCGGTCTTTTGACACCAGGGTTTTATTAAACCAACTTTTTCCTTGGGCAGAGAATTAAGTACGTTGGACTGATGATTGGCCCAAAGTGTATCCTTTGTGGAAGAGATGCGTTTCCGTTCAGAAGTGCCAATTTCTTGGTTTAAGGCCTCATACAGTGGCATGTCAGATCTCATCCACTATGCTCCGTAGCTTCTTGCATAGTCTGTACCGAATGCTAGCCTTCATGTGAATTCTTCAGGACTGAACAGAAGACCTCTGGAGCCCACACTTTGTTAACTTGGTGACAAATTAACACTTTCAAGTGGCAACTTGAAAGAGTTCTTATCTTTTGTTACTGTGCAGAGGGAATCTTCTATACAATGCACAAGGCAGGATCTTGCCCTGTAACTTAGTGGCTGAGTTGATGGTTGACTCATGAAATGCTCTAATATGAACATTTAAATCTGCTATTAGACTGCATGACCATCTTAAAGGAAGCCTAGAGGCCTTCAGTTCTGATGTATACTTCTAACCGTGGATTACTCGCCTACTGAATATCCCCAGGCACTAGAGTGTATCTGGAATACTGGAAAGCAGTGCTCCCGCATGTTGGTAGGTGGCACCATGCGACTGCGTCAACCTTGTTCTGCTCTGGAAGTAATGATCAAGACAGCAGATTAGTGCCATCCGTGCATGCTGATGTAATTTCTTTTCTTTCTACACTTACTGACGCAGATTTGGAGCTCAACTCCTCCTTCCTTCACTCTGGGAAGTGTAAGTTTCCTCAAATTTTCCAGTGTGCCCGGGAGCACGTGACCTCCTAAGACTACAGGGTTTAAGTCTGGTAGACACTGTTGCAGACAGATGTTGGGAACAGATTTCCATGATGTCTCTCTGGTGTTTGGTTTTGACACACGAATTGAGGCCTGTGAGGACTGTGCCAAGATGAATCTGAAGGCCATTAGTGAATCTGAAGCGAAACTCTACATGGTGAAACACCGCAAGACTCCAGGCAGTACCTGCTCTAAGTCGAAGTCAAGTGAACGGACCCACTCCCGAAGTCATTCCCACGGCAGATCTTCTTCGCTGTCTAAGTCTTCAGGACGTCCAAGCAAACGTGGCCCCTTCCTGCTACTCTGAAGGCGCAAGAGCATTACCATGCCTCCAGGTCTCGCTCCTTTTCCACTTAAGAGCTGATTCAAACTTTGGTCCCAATGCACCCATAATTCCTGGGTCAGTCAGCAACACCATAGCAGGTCGAATCATGTTAAAAGGCCATACTATGTATTTATGGCACGCTTCCGACTCCCTGTGGTGCAGCTTTGGGCCCCAAGGATCTTCTGGGACCTCCAGTCGAGTTACTGCTGGCGTATCCATCTCCAGTGCTGTCTGTGCCCCTTGAAACCACTTTGGTTTCCACACTGGCATCAGTGACAACTTCGGGTCTGGTGCTGAAATTTGCGCTAGTCCTTTGGACATCTGTGGCCCTGGAGGAGCCATAACCATATCAGACTGAGACAAATTTGTTTCGACCAAGGCCACTCCCAGCTCCCAATGTGGCACAGCCAATACTCAGTTTTTCGGACTCCGACACTATTCCATTACTGCGCAGTCGTGCAGACGTTTCCTCAACTTTTTGGGTTGGACTCCGACCACAGCCTGCCATATGGAGATAACAATGAAGGGGATGGCGAAGAGTTTGCCCCGCCTTATGATGAAGACAATTGGTGCATGGACCTACAAGAGGCCAGTAGATTGAACACCTCACCTGGTACCGAGTTGGTTCCAACCCGCCTCAACCTCAAGAACCAACTATGGAAGAAAGTACATTTTTCACCACTGTAATTAGGAGTGCTTCTGAGATTCTGGATCTTCTCCTGCCCATCCTCACTATGGAGATAAAAACGAATGTCTTCACTGAGATCCTATAGCCTGGCCAGGCACTGACCGAATCTTTCCCGCCCTTGAACGATGCCCTCACGGGCACTCTATTGGGCACCAACTCCCGGTAACCCTAATATTTTAACAATTCATCCAACTCCTGATAATATGGTGGTGCAGACGTCCACCCTAACTCCTTTCCGATGACTCCTCTGGACAGTGAGTCCAAACATATGGAAACATTTGGCAGGAGAATGCTCTCCTTGAGCAGCCTTGCCTTGAGTGGCGGTCAACTCCCAAATGCCTTATTTGTTGTTGTACCCGTGCACTTTGGGACATGGTTGATGAGATCTTACCGCCAGTCCTAGAAGACTTGCTTTCTTCCTTGGCCCTAACCATTCAGGAAGGCCGGGATGCGACCAAGTTGTCAAATGTTGGGGCCTAGACAACACTGATGGTCTAGGAAGAGCTACTGGGACAAGCATTGTGCTCCAGCGCCATGCTGAAATGAGATCCACATGCTTCTCTGGAGACGTCCAGGCATCCTAAAAGGGCATGCCCATCAACGGTAACTGCCTGTATGGTGAACATTTGGATTGACGCTGAAGGGTTTTATGGAGAACTGAGACACAGCATGATCTTTTGGATTTTCAGCGCACTGTGGTAGTCCAACAGTTTCACACTTTTTGGGGCTATGCCAGTCTCCTAGCCCTTTTTAGGTCTAGGCTGTGGGCCCAACAGAAAACAACCAGGCCATCAAGGGGAATTATACGTCCCATGCCGCTTCCCCTCCATCAATAACCTCAAAACCTCTTAGTGCACCTTAAACTGCACACAACCATCTGGTAGAAGGCAGGGTCAGCCACTTCCTTCAGGGGTGGCAAAGCATTGCATCCAACAGGTTAGTCCTTCAAATTACCCCCTGCCATCCCTTTTCGATCCACCACAGATATCACCTACATCAGAGCACCTTTCGGAGGACAATCTGTCTGTTTTGCGTCTGGAGGTGCAGGCTCGTTTGCCCAAAAGAGCAACAGAGAGAGTGTCAGACATGGAAGTAGGGACTGGATGTTATTCCCGCTGCTTTCTTGTTCCAAAGAAGGAATGATGCTTTCGCCCTATTTTGGGTATTTGCCTTCATTGCACATTCATGTGCAAGGGCAGATGCAAGATGCTCACGCGGGCCCGGGTTTTTTATGCCCGGAGACTGGATGGCGGCATAGCACATGCAGGGCACCTATTTCCACATGCCCTTTCTGCAGGCCCACAGGTGCTACCTGTGGTTCCATTTGGCCACAAGCCTTGTCAGTTTGCCATGCTCCTTTTCAGGCTCATCAGTACCCCTTGGGTGTTCACAAAGGTGATGGCAGTAGTAGCTTCCCAAGTTCGGAGGTTGGGGGGGGGGGTACCAGTCTTCCTCTAGCTCAACAAGTGACTGTTGAAGGTGAGCGCACCACAGCCAGTCGCGGACTACCACTAGACGACAGTGATCCCCTTCACATTGTTGGGGCTCCTAAACAACCTGCTGAAGTCGCACCAGACTCCTTCGCAGAGGCTCCCTTTCATCAGAGCCATCCTGGACGCAGTACACTTTCGGGCCTTTCCTCCGGACCAATGAGTCAAGGACATTCGGCCTATGATCTGATGTTTCAACCCCGGCCTTTGGTCTCAGTGAGAATGGCTCTGTGGCTTCTTGGCTTTTTAGTCTCCTGCGTACCGACCATGCCTGATGGCATATGCAGGTTCTGCAGTGTGATAGGACGTTTGTGAGTCCAGCACCAGAGGAACCTGTCTGATTCCATCCAGGTGTCAGAGGAAAAGCTCTGCAATGGTGGTTGCTTGACTGCAAGTTGACCAATGGCAGACTCCTTTCCGTACCCCACCCAGAATTAACAGAGGTGACTGACACATCTCTACTGGGCTGGGGGAGGCCATTTGGGAGAGGTGAAGACCTGAGGACTCTGTTTTCTGGTGAAAACCCGCCTCCACTTAAATCTGTTGGAGCTGTGGGCGATTAATTTGAAGTTGAAGACCTTCCTGCTCACCATTAAGAGATGGCTGGGACAGGTACTCAAGGACAAAACCACCGCTATGTGGTACTGCAACAAGCAAGGTGGGGTTGGGTCTTGGTTTTGTTGCCAGGAGTCTCTGTGCCTTTGGAACTGGCTGAATCATGAGGGCAGTTCCCCGGTTGTACACCACCTGGCAGGATCTTTATACACCACACTGGGTGAGCTCAGCTGCTGATGCCTAGCAGATAACTAGTGTATCAGAGATGGCGAAGTTCATTTAGAACCCTGGCTCAATCTATTCGCCATCGTCGAGAACTGCCAATAATGCACATTGTCAACACTTTTGTGCCTTGGAGTTCCTAAGAATGCCTTTCCTCTGAGACACATTCCGTGTGCAGAGGAGCACGGGACTTCGGTATGCCTTTTTGCCACTACCTCTCTTTTCCAGAGTTCTGAGGATGATCAGATGAAAGGTCTGCAACTTATGTTTCTGCCAAAGCCCTTTGTGAAGCCACAGTGGGACTTGAATTTCATCCTCCCGTTCCCCATATGAATCACTTCTAAACCAATGCATAGTTGTTCATTGCACCTCCTCACCTTAAAAACCATCTTTCTTGTTTCAATGGCATCAGCATGCAGTGTGTGAGCTTCAGGCCTTCTCATTCCAGCCTCCTTACACCATACCACTATTTTAACAGAGAAACTGGTGTTAAGGACTTGAGCAGTGTTCCTACTAAAGATGGTTATTTCTTTTCATGTTGGACACTCTATCCTCTTCTGACCTTCTTTGCTCCGCCTCATTCCTTGAAACAGGAAGGGAATCCATCATTTGGATCCCAAGAGAATGCTCAATTTGTACATCAATCGCACCAAGGTACAAATGACCGACAATCCGCTCCTTGTTGGGGGTTCTTTGGAGCAAAGAAGGACAAGGCAGTGTAAGCAGACCATCTCGCAGTGGAATTTCCTCTGTATTTAAATCTGCTACACATTGGATAAGAAGCAGCCCCAAATTGTCTGAGGGCTCGTTCCACCAGAACAAAGGCTGCTACCACTGCGTTAGCACACTGAGTGTCTCTCCTGGATATCTGTGGGCAGCCACCTGGGCATCAGTTCATACGTTGATGAAGCACTACTGCCTCTACAGGTTGGCACATCAGGATGGCATTTTGCCTGTTCAGCCCTGCAGAACTTTTTAGTCTGAGCCATTCCACAGAGCCTCCACCATGGGAGGTAATGCTTTTGTATCTATTCACAAAGTGAGGAATCTGCAATGTGAAGTATCCATCTGAACAACAAGCTGCTTACCTTCGCTAACGCCTTTTCTGGTGGATAGTCTGTCTAACCACAGCTTCCTCCCCGCCCTCGCACCTCCCTGTTTTGTGTAGAGGTCTCTCATCCATCTACAAAGGTCCTAGTTTAGGAATCTGCACACTGGTTCTTCCAATTCGCTGGTGGGCTCTGCATCTCGAGGCCCGGGTAAGCTCACTAAAGAAATTGATGTCTGCGCACCTGGATGGTGCTTATATGTGGCTCCGATCGTCACTTACTGAGTGAAACAAGGTTGACACGCAGTCTCATGGCGCTACCTACTGGCATGCAGGAGCATTGCTTTTGAGTGTTTCTGACCGTCTGGTGCACGGAGATATTCACAAGATGAGGAGAATCCGCAGTTAAATTGAGTATCCTCCTGAAAGTGACTTGGTCTACCAGAAAAATTAATATTTGCTTATCTTTCCCTTCTGACTCCAGTTTTGTGCAGCGTAGTGAGCTATGGCGTGGCATCTTCTCTTCAGTACTCTGTGTCCACCCGCATGGATGACCAGGGTATTGTGTGCAGTGAGCACCCTGTTCATCATGTTGATGCTTTTAGACGTGTTGGTCTTTTTACCAATGTCTCAGTGCTATTGAGTAGGACGCGTCTTAGAGCCCATCTATGGAGATCCATTCCCTTTTACTCTCCACCTCCATGCTGGAAGTCTTTTTCAGTTAGAACTGTTTATCTTTTACGATCTGTCTGACCTAATTTATCCATTTAGGAGCCAATCTAACCCACTTAGTCTGTTTGAGATGTAGGACGTTTGCGACCGTGATAGAATGTTTATTCAACTCCATATGTGATGAGAAAAGAGAAACTGATTGTTTAACATCACTCAACATTATTCTCAATTTGTCATTTGTATGTCTTCTACATATGCTCTGGATACTTTTTTTTTTTTAACAGGCTTTTTTTGTCCCGGTGTCCTGTATGTTTTGTCACTTTGCTCTTGCTGCCCTTTACATACTGTGCCTTACTGCTTCTCACTTATAATCTTTCATGACTCATAGCCTCTCTCCATTTACCCAATCTCTCATTCTGTTTTCACTAGGTGTTGAACAAGGAGGAAGAGGAACAAGCTGCCAAAAATGAGTACAACTTTGACCATCCTGATGCCTTTGATTTTGACCTGCTCGTTACTGTTCTGCGGAAGTTGAAGAAAGGGAAAAGTGTGAAGGTGCCTGTGTACGATTTCACCTCGCACAGCCGGCGGAAGGACTGGGTATGGAGAAAATGTCCCTATGTTTGTCCAGATGTGAATTTGGTTTGAATTCCATTCATGGAGGCCACATCCAAACCTGCAGAAAGGAATGGTGTCATAGTAAACTATAATTTTGTAAAAGACAATTCCCTGTATATCTGCACCACTCACAGCCGCAGTAAATAGTGTGTGTATGTGTGTGTGTACGCTATGACAGAGATTCTTAACCGTTAGACTTATGTGGACACCCACTGAGTAATTACTGGAACCTGGGGGAATCCTCTACTGAGTAATTACTGGAAGTCGGAGACTCTGGCCTGAGCAATTTCTGCGATTTGAACCTCAAAACAATACACAAAAATACAGAAACAAGTACACAATTGATTAAATATTTTATTTGCTTCACAAACCAATTTGGAAAAATTAAAATTTTCATGGAAAAATCAGAACGTTTGTAAATTTGGCATTTAATTCTAAAATGAAGAGCTATGCTATACTCTAGCATATCACTTTGTTTTTTTTTCTTCTTCTCCCAATGTGCATGCTTTTTGTCAGTGCTTCAGTTGAGGCCACCCATCATCCATACATTCTGTTTGCTGCACTTGGGCTTTTTTTAGCCTATATAGATATATACCAACTTAATTTTTAGCTTCTAATTTCAAATTCCTTCACATTTACAGAACTTTTCAAAATTTTAAATTGTATGTTTTGCTTCTTTATTCATACTTACTTTATTAATCTGCTAATATTTGATTTTCTAAACGGTCGCGGACACCCTGTATAGGTGTCGTAGACCACTGGGGATCCATGGGCCACAGTTTAAGAACCACTGTGTTATGAAATGGATCCACAATATTGATGCACATTGTAATTTTTTTGTGCACCGGGTGTAGCACAGTCCATTCCATAATGTCCTGTTTCTGAGAGTTCAGCAGAGCAGTTTAGTATTTAGTAATGTACATTTATTGTCATAATACACTTCAGTATCTATCAGCAGTCACTGTGAGCATACTGTTGACCGCCACCACCTGCCGCACTGACAAGCCGCAGTACCTAAAAGGTTCATGGAACAAACATCCACCAACTGTGCAGCCTACATGCTCGGCAGTCTTCTTCCGGTACCTCACTTCCTCTGCTAGACCAAGGACCCATGCAGTCGTGCTACAGGCTTCCAGAACGGAAGTAGGTTAATTAGGATGGTGTTAAAGCTTCAATGCACATGCTTTGACATAATTAACATGTTCTTAATTGTCACTGCAGAGATCCTGTATGATGTAACCGAGCCAATAATTGCACTGGCAATTTAACTCGGTGTATTATAATAATAATAATAATAATGAAAGTCATTTTATCAAACTTGGAAAGTTTGAAAGGTTGGTGTGACTCGAGTGTCACTTCCATTAATAATCTATCTTACCAGTTAAGTCAGAAGCAGTGCGTTGCATAACTGAGATCCTGCTACCTTGTCTGGAGCTGTAATGCACTGATAGCCAAGTTGACCTGACTCAGATCATGAACGATCACTGAAATACTTATAGTGGCTATAGAAACTGATCCTCAGTATCTTAGTTGATATTCTGACAGGCATGATTGGTATTGCGATTGGCACAATGATATAGCAGGGCACCTCTGTTCAATGGGATTAGCACAAGGGCTAAGGTGTTGCACAACATTTCAATTATTCCGAAGTGTGAGAATTATCCCTCCCATGTGGAATTGATGCTAAAACCTCTGAGGGATCAGAGGATGGAGGCAGACCTTTAGTAAAAGAAGAATGTAGGAGGAGTAAATCATTACTGGTTCCATGTCCTACAGGTGAAACGTTCCCCCTTCTGATGGATACCTCTTATTGCAAATTCCTCACTATAAGAATATTCTTCGACGTGTGGTGATGCTGGAAAAACGTTTCACCCGCAGTCGCTCTCCAGCAGCATGAGGTGGCGCCATGGTACTCCAGCTGTGAGTCTGCCTGCTGGACATGTCAAGGCGTATAAAAAGGCAAACCTGCAAGCTAACTTCTCCTGCTTTTCTGTGCATAATCAATTCCGTCCGGATTGCTATTTGTTTCACCAGTAAAAAATGTCTCCGCTTTCGACATCAAGTTACTTGTCCCAAACGCCTCCCACCCCAAAGGTCAGGGTTCAGACTCTCAATTGCTTTAAGCAGATCTGTCTGCTGGATCCGCTTGCCCTCTGCCTTTGATGTCCTTCATCTGACCACAATGCCACAGCCTGGAATTTGGGGCAGCAATTGGAGTGAAATCAGTTATTTTTGTTTGGGCAAGACCCAAAAGGAGACCCCAAAATGCCAACTTTCTCAAGCATGTAAGTCTCCTATGAGGAACCACCACCCAAGAGCTCTTACCACCAAAAATACTAAGCGCCATCCACTTCTTCCTCCCGAAAACTGTCCTTTTCCTCTCATTTCCACAATGCCAGGCTCCTCCTTTTCCTCAGAGCACATTCCAAAGCTGCAGAAAGTTGAGCCAAAATTACTGATTTTCTCGCCAACCCCGCACATTCTATCAGGCCAGGTCTTAGATCTGTGGAATGGCTTTGGTACCTGCTTCGTCGTTCCCCAAGGTAGACCCACTCCTATTGGCTTTACAACTCTGGCAGCTTTGACCCAGCTCTGTGCTTTCAGGAGTTCTGATGTTGGCACCTAAAAAGAAGAAAGTGGCCAAAGTGCCATATTTGACTTCTCTCCAAGAGCTGCTTGTGGGCCAAGCTCGAGGTCCTTTCTGGTATGCCCTCAAATTCAGTTTAGCCTATCCAGGTGGCAGACAAGAGGCCAACGCTTGCCTTGATGAAAACTACCTACACAAGGCCAAAAATGTACCCAGGTGGATGAGTTATTCAGATCTGATTCCAAAACCATAACCATGCCAGATTCAAATTATGGCCACATGGAAGAGTATCTGTTTCCTCTGTCTTAATCCACTGCTAGCATTTTATCTTGATTTGAAAAATGCCAATGACCTGGACACCTCTCTGGAAGAGGACATCCCTAACCCAGCTGGCCCTCTTCTGGAGGAAGTTTCATCCTTTACTACAGTGATGCATAAAGCGTCAGAAAATGTGGATTTGATTATACACTGTGAGGATCCAAACTCAAACTTTGGGATGACATTTTTGCAATCCAACTCTGTGTCTGTCGAGCCCTTGTCCCCCTTCAATGACATTGTTTTGAAACCAGCCTGGGAAAACTCTTGTTTGGTTCCAGCAGTCCCCAGATAAAATGTGTCAACCGCCATAGATCTGCTACGGGTGGCCAAAATCCTTATTGTCTGAAAGGTCGCCAGAGGGCCTGACTATGCTGACATGCCTGGATGCATGCTACTAGATTTTGGGGAGATGTCGATGTCACTCTGGACATGCTTTCTGACGTTGAGCAACTTTTCGGTGAAAAAAACTAATTCCTCCTCAGAGTGCTTCAACAATAGCAGGGCTGTGGACTTCTTGTAGGACCCGGCCTCACCTGCACAGCATTCCCATCACGAATACCGGAGGTTCCGGTGCCCCAGCAGGGACAATCCTCTCAGTAGGTCCAGGCACCTCTCTAAACGTACCACTGCTTTCACAACAAAGGTGAATCTAACATTCACCATGACCAGCTGCAGCATCCGATCAGGCCAATTCTATCCACGGCCAGATCTGCTGCCACATAATTTCTCTGACCCCACTCATCCCAGCATACGCCGCCTTTCAGTGTGTCCTTTCTGACTGTCCTCTCTTTGCCGTGTTGTGTTTCCTGCCTCATGTCTCTATTGTGGAGACGGAGGATCTTGCCCTGGAGAACAAAGGGACCCATAGAGGTGGTGCGGCTGTAGGAAAAGGACACAGGATTTTACTCCCTTTACTTCTTGGCCCCCAATTAGGATATATGTCTGAGGTTCATCATTGATATCCGCCTTCTGAACTTGTTGGTTTGGCAGAACAAGTAAAGATGCTGTCTCTGAGACAGGTTCCATGGGCCCTGACCTTGGGATTGGATGAAGTCACCGGACCTCCAGGGTCCCTACTTCCATGTTTCATCTCTGCCTACTCTCAGGATGTACCATTTTCATCAAAGCGCTGACAGTTGTGGTGCCTTCACTGAGATGATCTGGGAGTCCTTGTTCCGTAGTTGGATGACTGGCTGGTGAAGTGCTTGGTCCTGGTTGAGGACCATCTTTGGTGCACAGTGACTTTTCTCCATTACCTAGGCTTCACCATCAAGATCCAAAAGTCCCACCTCACTTCAACACAGAGTTTGACCTTGTATTAGACTCTAAGGTGTGTTCTCCTCTTCTTCCTCTGAGAATCGTGGATATTTGGGAGGTGATTCCGAGATTTCTGACATCTCCCAGTCTTATTCCTGCTCCGCCCCTTGGCCTTATGTATCCTGGTGGATAAGGGCTCTCCAATTGTACATGTGACTGCAATAGCTCCAATTCCAAGAGTTTCTTGGCTCAGGTACAGATCTTCCAGTTACTTCAACTGCACTGGTAGAGCGATCCCCTCCAACCTCATTGTGAATTGTTCAGCCCTGTGCAGGCGCAGGCTACCATATTCAGATGTCTCCTTGTTGAGCTGGGCCTAGCTAGGCGACAACAGTGAGGGCCCTTGGTCTGAGTCCAAGCAGCATCTCCATATGTATCTGCCTCCAAGGCATTTCTCCCTTCAATATCGGGGAGCGCCATTGAGATCTTGTTGGTCAGCACCACCATAGTCCATTATGTCCTCCATACTCCAACAAAACTGCCCCTACGCTGCTTCATTTAAGAAAATGTTGAATACTCATCTGTGTAAAGAACACTACGTCACAATGCATTAACCATCCACGGCCCAACTACCTATCCTACCACTCATTGACTTTATGCTTTCTTTGACCATGTACAGCGCTCCTCCCCCAGGGCTAGGTTCGCTCTCTAGAAATATCATGTTCGTGGCATGTGAGCTGCAGAACTCACACTTTGCATTAGATCGCCATCTGGTGTTGGGCTCGGATGCTTGCACTTTGTTGTTGTCTTCGAAGAAGTCTTTTGTAGTCATGTGATAGGTGACTCCTCCTTTGGACAATAGTGTGCATGGGCATCGACTCCATCCTCAGATTGTTTTTTTCCGCCATCGGGTTCGGATGCAACTTTCGACACTCCGGTTCGAAACTTTACTTCTACTGTTTTTTTTCATACTTCAAAACTTTTATCGATATCAACATCTCGACGCGTCTCTTCTCCGATCCCCTTTCCAGCCGTCGACGCGGGCCGCTGGGCCCATCGACGCCGTAAGGCCTACAGCTAATGGAAAGGACGCCCTTCCGGAAATGCCCCCAGTGTGGAGCAAAGTTCCCCCACAGTGACCATCACGAGGTCTGTAACCTGTGCCTCTCGCCCGACCACAACGAGGCCACCTGCCCAGCTTGCGCCTCCTTCCGCTCGAAGAAGACCATTCGGGATCGTCTAGCTCGAAGACACGTTATGGCGCAGCGGTCCGCTCCAGAACCTGTCGACATCTTCAACGAGGGCCCGATGTCCCGGAGGAAGATTCCGAAGACCTAACCATCGTGTCGGAGGCAGAGGACTCAGACGGTTCCATCACTCCTGGGCAACGAGTGAGTACTACTGCCCCTGCCCCAACCCCCCCATCAAAACAGAAGGCACCAGTTAAGACTTCGCCTGCTGGCCCCAGTCGCGACCGAAAACATGCTTTGGACGCCCCGCCTTCCGGCTCGGCACCGAAGAAAAGACTAAAGCCTTCCAGTTCCTTGGCACCGACCAAGCCGCATGTATCAGTTCCACCGGCACCTTCGGCGCCGAAGCCAAAGGAACACTCGGCTCCGAAATCCACCTCGGTCCCAAAACCCGCCTCCAAGCATGCGGATAAGTCGGCGTCGAAACCAAGGCTCCACGACACAGCCCCTAAGCCAAAGCTGTCGGAGCCGATTGCCAAGCCGAAGGACTCTTCCACGCCTTCTAAGGCCAAAGAGCACACAAAGCAGCCATCACCGCGCTCGGAACCGAAAAAGTCGGCGCCAAAGCCAAATCTCCAGGAGGAGGAACTGTTTCAACCGGATCCTATCGATCCTAAACAACAAACTTTACATTGACCCTAAAACTGGACATATCACTACTGTGCCACGCCACGAGCCCGTCCCTGTCAAAAAGAAGGACTCTGCTACTTCCCCTATGCCTCCTTCTTCCCCTGTCCTTCCACCTAACACCCTCCTCTCTACCTCCCTGTTACACCGCCTCAGCCTGTAACATCTCCACCACATGACTATCAGGACGACATGGGGGATGGTGGTGACCCTGATGACGTATTCCCAGACCCAGATGACCCACCACAGGACGATTGGGGCTACAATGATCCCATAGATCTTCCAGACCTCCCAAGCCCTCCACCATATCCCACAAAACCATCTCCCCCAGATGATAACATTGGTTTTGGGCAACTTATTCACAGGGCTGCTGTCTTTCATGGGGTACATATACACACCAACCCACCAGAGGAAGATTTCCTCTTAGATACCTTCGAACAGTCTCAAAGAACTGTACAGACATTGCCCATGATTAAAGGAGTCATCAAACATGCTCCTGAGATATTTAAAGATCCTGTACGGGCCAGGATTCTTAACCCTAGGATCGACAAAAAATATAGACCTGCCCCTGATGACCCTGCCTACATCAAAGGCCAGCTCCCTCTTGACTCCTTGGTCGTTTCCAATGCCCGTAAACGGGCTAATTCTCAGACTTCAGGGACGCTCCTCCCCTGATAAGGAGTCAAAATTGTTGGATGCCTCTGGCAAACGAGTGGCTGCGCAGGCCACCAATCACTGGCGCATAGCCAACACCCAGGCACTGCTGGCAAGATACGATAGGGCCCACTACGACCAGCTAGAAACCCTATTGCAACACCTACCTGATCAGTACAAGACGCAGGCAAACGATCTCATTCAGGAGGGCAAATTAATCTCCAGTGCGTCCATCAAGTGTGCCCTTGATGCGGCCGACATCGCCGCTAGGTCTGTCAACACCAGTGTACTCATTAGAAGGCATGCCTGGTTACGCATTTCAGGCTTCAAGCCAGAGGTTCAAACCACCATTTTAAACCAGCCGTTTAATCAGAACCAACTCTTTGGTCCGGCTGTAGACACAGCACTTGAAAAAATGAAGAAGGACACTGACACTGCCAAATCAATGGGAGCATTGCAGTCTCCACAACAACGTGGCTCCTTTCGCCACTCCTTCTACAGAGGGGGCTCTAGGAACACCAACACAGACAATTCCTCTTCTTACAGAAACACCACCCAAACATCTCCCAATAGAGGATACTTTAGAGGTGGTTACCGAGGCAACAACAGTAAGGGCAGAGGCCGAGGTAGTACCAACACCCGTACCGCCCCCACTCCTAAACAGTGACTTCCCTCCACTTCCCCCCCCGACCATTCCACTCCTGTCGGGGGACGACTAGCACAGTTCCTACCTGTCTGGAACTCCATTACAACAGATAGGTGGGTGAGACAAATTATCCAACATGGTTACTGCCTAGAACTTACAGCTGCCTCCCAAACATACCACCCACGCAGCGTCCAATGTCCGCAGACCATCTCATACTTTTAAAGCAAGAAGTTCTTTCCCTGCTTCAAAAGCACACCATAGAGCCAGTCCCTCTACTACACCAGGGCACAGGGGTTTACTCCCTGTATTTCCTAATCCCCAAAAAGGATGGGACTCTAAGGCCTATTCTAGACCTCAGACCCCTCAATCAGTATATACATTCGGATCATTTTCACATGATCACTCTCCAACAAGTGCTTCCCTTACTACAACAAGAGGACTTCCTTGCCACACTAGACCTCAAGGACGCCTACTTCCACATTCCCATACCTCCTGCTCACACGAAGTATCTAAGGTTCGTACTCGATGGACAGCACTACCAGTTCAAAGTACTTCCATTCGGAGTCACCACTGCTCCAAGAGTGTTTACCAAATGCCTTGCAGTAGTAGCAGCACACCTACGAAGACAGCAAATACATGTCTTCCCATACCTGGACGACTGGCTCATCAAAGCCAGATCATTCAACCAGTGTGTCCAACACACTCATCAGACTATACAAACACTACACAACTTGGGGTTCACAATCAACTACACCAAGTCGCACCTCCAACCATCCCATATACATCAATATCTAGGAGCCACAATAAACACTTCCACGGCTCTAGCTTATCCCAGCCCAGCCAGGATAGCCAGTATACAAACCCTCATCACCAGGTTTCAAATACAACACTCTCTCCCAGCCAGAGTGTTCATGCAACTAATCGGCATGATGGCATCTTGCATTTTCATCGTCCCTCATGCAAAACTTCAAATGCGTCCCCTACAAGAGTGTCTAGCGCACCAATGGAACCAGGCTCACGGACAACTTACAGATCTGGTGTTGGTGGACAGCCGCACACATCGCTCTCTGCAGTGGTGGAACACAAAAAATTTGTCCAAAGGGCGGCCGTTCCTAGAGCCTGTTCCACAAATAGTACTGACAACGGACGCATCACTCACAGGATGGGGAGCACACCTGTTAGGTCATACAACACAAGTGGACCACTCAACAAAAGCTGCTCCACATCAATCATCTGGAGTTACTAGCTATATTCCTAGCTCTCAAATCCTTTCAACTCCACGTACAAAACAAGGCTGTCCTGATCCGAACAGACATCACAGCCATGTACTACATACAAAAACAGGGGGGGGACACACTCTCCACAACTGTCCCAACTGGCACAGGACATTTGGAGGTGGGCCATTCCACAGAACATATACCTTCTAGCAGAACACCTACCAGGAGTTCACAATCAGATTGCCGATCTGTTAAGTCGACAGACACAACAGATTCACGAATGGGAACTACATCCACAAGTTCTTCTACCTTTTTCCAGATGTGGGGCCAGCCAGACATAGATCTGTTCGCCACACACCAAAACGCAAAATGCCCAACCTTCGCCGCCAGGTTTCCACACCCGCAGTCCAAGGGCAATGCGATATTGATGAACTGGTCTGGCAGATTTGCGTACGCTTTTCCACCACTACCACTCATTCCACTTGTGGTACGCAAGCTCCGACAACAGTCTCTAAAAATAATCCTAGTAGCTCCCACATGGGCACGCCAACCGTGGTTCACCACACTGCTGGAACTATCAGTAGTCCCATATCAAAAACTACACCTCTCCCCATCAATGCTAACGCAGAG
Organism: Calotriton arnoldi; assembly: GCA_963921515.1. Taxonomy (NCBI): domain Eukaryota; kingdom Metazoa; phylum Chordata; class Amphibia; order Caudata; family Salamandridae; genus Calotriton; species Calotriton arnoldi. The sequence goes on along the minus strand of CAWUFW010001849.1, from coordinate 652,089 downwards.
CCATGGAGAGATAATGCACCCAGATCCATCCCAACTGAACCTTGCGATCTGGCTCCTGAAGTCCTAGAATTCGGTTACCTTAACCTACTGCCAGACTGTATGAACATTATTAAAGAGGCTAGACGCCCTACTACCAGAGCTTGCTATGCAGCAAAATGGAAAAGATTCGCTATTTACTGCACTAACAATAATATCCAGCCATTACAGGCCTCCACGCAAAACATCATTTGCTACTTACTACATTTGCAAAGATGTAATCTTGCATACTCATCCATACGTCTGCATCTAGCAGCCCTTGCTGCTTACCTACAGAACAGGCAACACTTATCACTCTTTAGAGTCCCAGCCATTAAAGCCTTTATGGAAGGCCTTAAACGGATCATACCTCCCAGATTACCACCTTCCCCAGTGTGGAATCTTAACATAGTACTTACTAGGCTCATGGGACCACCATTTGAACCCCTGCATAAATGTGAACTTCAATTCCTTACATGGAAAGTCGCGTTCCTAATTGCAATCACCTCTCTCAGGAGAGTGAGTGAGATCCAGGCTTTAACTATACAAGAGCCCTTCTTACAAATACATCATAACAAAATAGTTCTCAGGACAAACCCAAAATTCCTTCCTAAAGTCATTTCGCCTTTCCACCTTAACCAATCTGTAGAACTACCCGTGTTTTTTCAAAACCCAGATTCTGTAGCAGAAAGAGCTCTCCACACCCTGGATGTCAAAAGAGCCCTAATGTATTACATTGACAGAACCAGGTCATTTCGCAAAACAATTGTTTGTAGCTTTCTCTCCACCACATAAGGGTAACCCCATCTCAAAAGCTGGGATTGCAAGGTGGATTATTAAATGTATCCAAATATGCTACCAAAAAGCCAAACGCACATTATCAATTCCCCCTAGAGCGCACTCAACACGCAAACTAGGGGCTTCCATGGCATTCTTGGGTAACATCCCCCTAGAAGACATATGTAAGGCAGCCACATGGTCTACAACACACACCTTCACTAAACACTATTGTGTTGATGTGCAAGCCAAGCAACAAGCTTCTGTGGGCCAAGCTGTCCTTAGAACACTTTTTCAAACTACTGCAACACATACAGGTGACCACCGCTAGGGGAGATACTGCTGTACAGTCTATGCAAAGTGTGAGCTCTCCAGCTCACATGCCTCGAACGGAAAATGCTACTTACCAGTATGCATCTGTTCTTGGCATGTAGAGCTGCAGATCCTCACACGCCCACCCACCTCCCCGGAACCTGTATGTGTTCCAGTCCTATCTTATTTAGATATACATACATGGACATCCTTTTCTACTAACTCCATCACTCCCCATTATGGCAAAAAACAATCTGAGGATGGAGTCGATGCCCATGCGCACTATTGTCCAAAGGAGGAGTCACCTATCACATGACTACAAAAGACTTCTTCGAAGACAACAACAAAGTGCAAGCATCCGAGCCCAACACCAGATGGCGATCTAATGCAAAGTGTGAGGATCTGCAGCTCTACATGCCAAGAACAGATGCTTACTGGTAAGTAGCATTTTCCATATGTACGTATATGCATACATTATAGCAGCAATCAAATGGTGTGGGGTAATGGGCTCTGTTTTGATTGTCTATTCGCCTCTGGCATTGGGCATAACGGAGAGGAATTTTCCCTGTGATGGCACTTCACTGGAGGATCACAAGCAGGAACTGGACGGATGTTGACTTCTCCAGATTGTGATGCCCTTTTGTGGATCTCTTCACCTTGGCCCAGAACAGGAAGTGTCCTCAGTTTTGTGCCGAAAGTCCTCTGTAGGTGCGGGAAGATAATGCTCAGTTTATCCTGATCACCCAGATTAGGCAAGAAGGATCTGGGACACCAGTGTTGGCACTCAGCATTTGGCTACCTCTTCCACTCCTGCTCTAGGTGGACTTGTTTTCCTAGCAAGATGGTAACGTCTTCAAACGGAATCCCTAATCTACGGCTTTGGATGTGAAGATTGAGCAGTGCCAGGTAGAACCTTTTGTCTCCCTGCCTTTCTGACATCCTGCGTTTAGCTATGTCTCCTGCAAGCCTGATCAGCCGTCATTGTTTAGTTCGCCTTTAGTGGCCCATTTTCAGAAAGGTTTGCTTTACTAGTTTCATCCCACTCAGTACATTGTTCTTCAGTGGGGCTTGATTCTTGTTCTGACTTTCTTGATGACATCTATTTTCAAGTTGATGCACAATTGTCCAGTTAGACTTCATGATATTTCAGTTCACCAACCTTTCAGTTTTTTGCTTGGACTAAATTGTCTTCCGTTCCTACACAGCCTTCTTGCCTGAGGTGATTTCAGCCTTTCACATAGTCCAGTATATCAATCTTCTGACTTTCTTTTCTTCCTGCTTCTCACAAGGGAGGAGGGGGGGAGTAAGCACAGACAGGATCTTCTGAGCCTGATCTGGTACTACTTCAACCGACAGAATGGATGACCAGCTCTTTGTCTACTTTGCTGGAGCCAGGAAAAACATGTGAGCAAGCACACCTTTTCATGTTGAGTCACTCAATGTATGGAGAGTTGCTATACCTTCGCTTAGACGCTCTAGAGGCCATTAGTGCGAATTTCGCTAGGACCATAGCTGCCTCCATGCTTCTCAGATGTTTATCGGTGGTTGCCATCTGCAGGGAACCTACACGGTTTGTCTCTGCATACATTTGCTACACATTGCAAATCCAGTACTTGTATAGTGCACGAATCACCCCCGAAGGGGTCTCTCGGCGCTGGGGGCCGTTGGGAAGATTAAGCAAGCTATTGCCCAGAGTCGCATGGTGCTGGGCAGACCCCTGCCGCCGGAGCCAGGGATCGAACCGTGATCCCCAGCGTCAGTCGCCCTGGCCGCGGCGCCACACCTCTCCCCCTTCCTGCCTCACAGCCCAAACGTGCAGTTATGGATTTCTGCAGAGTCCTCATAACCCTTCCTGCTCCCCTGATGAGTCATTGCTATATAGATTATGGACTTTAATGTTGGTGATGTTCTCTATATTCCTCTCTGCACACCTCAAGAGGTATGGAAAAAGTTTCAAGAACTGTGTTCAGCACTTAGGTTGGCATCTAGATGACCTCAATGGTGTAATGTGCGTTGTGTAGAGTGGCAGTGTGGTGCCACATGAAATCGTTGGATAGCTACTGCTTGGTAAATGCTTTTTCGAGGCATGTGAGCTGCAGAGCTCACACTGTGCATTAGATCGCCATCTGGTGTTGGGCTCGGATGCTTGCACTTTGTTGTTGTCTTCGAAGAAGTCTTTGTAGTCATGTGATAGGTGACTCCTCCTTTGGACAATAGTGCGCATGGGCATCGACTCCATCCTCAGATTGGTTTTTTCCGCCATCGGGTTCGGATGCAACTTCGACACTCTGGTTCGAAACTTGTTTTTTTGCAACGTTTTTCACTTTTCAACACCTGATACCGACATCTCGACGTCCCTTCCTCGATCTCCTTTCCAGCCGTCGACGCGGGCCGTTGGGCCCATCGACGCCGTAAGGCCTACTGCCCATGGAAAGGACGCCATTCCGAAAATGCCCCCAGTGTGGAGCAAAGTTTCCTCACAGTGACCACCACCAGGTCTGTAATCGGTGCCTCTCACCAGACCATAACGAGGCCACTTGTCCGGCCTGCGCCTCCTTCCGCTCCAAAAAGACCATCCGCGATCGTCGAGCCCGAAGGCACATCCTGGCGCAAAGGTCCGCTCCGGAACCCGTCAACATCTTCGATGAGGGTCCTGATGTTCCGGAAGAAGACTCCGAAGACCTCGCTATCATCTCCGAGGCAGAGGACTCAGACGGTTCCATCCCTCCAGGGCAGCGTGTGAGTACTACTGCCCCTGCCCCAACCCTCCCTGCAAAATCGAAGGCACCCGTCAGCACTTCGCCTACGGGCCCCAGTCGAGACCGTAAAGGTGCTTCGGACGCCCCGCCTCCGGGCTCGGCACCGAAGAAGAAAACAAAGCCTTCTAGTTCCTCGGCACCGACCAAACCACATGTGCCCGTTACACCGGCACCTTCGGCGCCGAAACACAAAGACCACCCGGCGCCGAAATCCAGTTCGGTCCCCAAATCCGCCTCCAAGCACGCGGATCCCTCGGCACCGAAACCGAAGCTACTCGACACACCCCCTAAACTAAAGCCGGTCGAGCCTGTAGCTAAGCCGAAGGACGCCTCGACGCCTTCTAAAGCTAAGGAACATTTAAAGAAGCCATCACCGCGTTCGGAACCGAAAAAGTCGGCGCCCAAAACTAATATTCAAGGGGAGGAGCTGTTTACACCGGATCCCATCGATCCTAATCAACACAAGCTTTATATCAATCCTAAAACAGGACACATTTCCTCTGTGCCAAGTCACAAGCCTGTCCCTCCAAAGAAGAAGGACTCTTCCACTTCCCCTATGCCTCCTTCTTCCCCTATACCTCTCTCTAACACCCCTCCTCTCCACATCCCTATCACACCTCAACCTGCGGATTCTCCCCCACATGAGTATGAGGACAACATGGGGTACCGGGGATGACCCTCCTAATTTATTTCTGGATCCAGATAATCCACCACAGGATGACTGGGGTTATAATGACCCCGCAGACCCTACAGACCTCCCCAGCCCTCCACCTTATCCCACAAAACCATCTCCACCAGATGATCACATAGGTTTTGGGCAACTCATACATAGGGCGGCCGTTTTTCATGGGGTGCATATTCACACCGACCAACCAGAAGAAGACTTTCTTCTAGACACCTTTGAACGGTCTCAAAAACTGTTCAAACTTTGCCCATGATCAAGGGTGTCATTAAACACGCACCTGAAATTTTTAACGACCCAGTCAGAGCCAGAATCCTTAATCCTAGAGTGGATAAAAAGTATAGACCTGCCCCCGATGACCCCACCTACATCAAAGGTCAGCTCCCCTTGACTCACTGGTCGTTTCTAATACCAGAAAACGCGCCAATTCCCAAACTTCAGGGGATGCTCCGCCCCTGATAAAGAATCCAAATTGTTAGATTCCTCTGGCAAACGCGTAGCTGCGCAAGCCACCAACATCTGGCGCATCGCTAACACCCAAGCTCTACTAGCTAGGTACGACAGGGCACACTACGATCAGCTAGAAACCCTCCTCCAACATCTACCTGATCAATACAAAACACAAGCCACTGACCTCATTCAGGAAGGCAAACTTATTTCAAATGCCTCCATTAAGTGCGCCTTAGACGCAGCCGACACTGCCGCTAGGTCAGTTAACACTAGCGTGCTTATCAGACGACACGCCTGGCTTCGCATTTCAGGTTTTAAGCCAGAAGTCCAGACTACCATACTGAACCAGCCATTTAACCAAAACCAACTATTTGGTCCCGCTGTCGACACAGCACTAGAAAAGATGAAGAAGGATACTGACACTGCCAAATCAATGGGAGCATTGCAGTCCCCACAGCAACGTGGCTCCTTTCGCCGCTCCTTTTACAGAGGGGGCTCCAGGAACACCACCGCAGACAGTTCCTCTTCCTATCGAACAAACACCCAAACCTCTCCCAATAGAGGATACTTTAGGGGTGGTTACAGAGGCAACAACTCTAAGGGCAGAGGTCGAGGTAATAATAATAACAACACCCGTACCTCCACCACTCCCAAACAGTGACTTTCCTCCACTTCCCCCCGACCACAACACCCCTGTCGGGGGAAGGCTATCACAGTTCCTGCCTGTCTGGAACTCCATTACAACAGACAGGTGGGTGAGACAGATTATCCAACATGGCTACTGCCTGGAGCTAACAGCTACCCCCCCACCATACCACCCAGGCAGCGTCCAATGTCCACAGACCATCTTACACTTTTACAACAAGAGGTACTTTCCCTGTTTCAAAAGCACGCCATAGAGTCAGTGCCTCTGCTACAGCAGGGCACAGGGGTTTACTCCCTGTACTTCCTCATTCCCAAGAAGGACGGCACTCTCAGGCCTATTTTAGACCTCAGACCTCTCAATCAATACATACACTCAGATCATTTTCACATGATCACTCTCCAACAAGTGCTTCCCTTACTACAACAACAAGACTTCCTTGCCACATTAGACCTCAAGGACGCCTACTTCCACATTCCCATACATCCTGCTCACAGGAAGTATCTAAGGTTCGTTCTCAATGGGCAGCACTACCAGTTCAAAGTACTCCCATTCGGAGTCACCACTGCTCCAAGAGTGTTTACCAAATGCCTTGCAGTAGTAGCAGCGCATCTACGAAGACAACAAATACATGTCTTCCCATACCTGGACGACTGGCTTATCAAAGCCAAATCATTCAACCAGTGTGTCCAACACACACACCAAACGATACAAACATTACACAACTTGGGGTTCACAATAAACTATACCAAGTCCCACCTTCAGCCCTCCCATGTCCTTCAATATCTGGGAGCCACAATAAACACTTCCACTGCTCTAGCTTACCCCAGCCCAGCCAGGATAGCCAGTATACAAACCCTTGTCCCCAGGTTTCAAATGCAACACTCTCTTCCAGCCAGAGTGTTTATGCAGCTAATCGGCATGATGGCATCCTGCATTTTTATCGTCCCTCATGCAAAACTTCAAATGCGTCCTCTACAAGAGTGCCTAGTGCGCCAATGGAACCAGGCTCATGGACATCTTACAGATCTGGTGTTGGTGGACAGCCGCACACATCGCTCTCTGCAGTGGTGGAACACCAACAATTTGTCCAAGGGGCGGCCGTTCCTAGAGCCGGTTCCACAAGTAGTACTAACCACGGACGCATCCCTTACAGGATGGGGAGCACACCTGTTACATCATACAACACAAGGCAAGTGGACCACTCAGCAGAAGCTGCTCCACATCAACCACCCAGAGTTACTAGCTATATTCCTAGCTCTCAAGTCCTTTCAACTCCACGTACAAAACAAAGCTGTCCTGATCCGAACAGACAACATCACAGCTATGTACTATATACAAAAACAGGGGGACACACTCTCCACAACTGTCCCAACTAGCACAGGACATTTGGAGGTGGGCCATTCCACAAAACATATACCTTCTAGCAGAACACCTACCAGGGGTTCACAATCAGATTGCAGATCTGTTAAGTCGACAGACACAACAGATTCACGAGTGGGAACTACATCCACAAGTTCTTCTACCTTTCTTCCAAATGTGGGGCCAGCCAGACTTAGATCTGTTCGCCACACACCTAAACGCCAAATGCCCAACCTTCGCCGCCAGGTTTCCACACCCGCAGTCCAAGAGCAATGCGATATGGATGAACTGGTCCGGCAGATTTGTGTACGCTTTTCCACCGCTCCCACTCATCCCACTTGTAGTACGCAAGCTTCAACAACAGTCTCTCAAAATGATACTAGTAGCCCCTACATGGGCACGCCAACCGTGGTTCACCACACTACTGGAGCTATCAGTAGTCCCATACCAAAGACTACACCTCTCCCCAACAATGCCAACGCAGAGCCATGGAGAGATAATGCACCCAGATCCATCTCAGCTGAACCTTGCAATTTGGCTCCTGAAGTCCTAGAATTCGGTTACCTTAACCTACCCCCAGACTGCATGGACGTTATAAAAGAAGCTAGAGGCCCAACTACCAGAGCCTGCTATGCAGCTAAATGGAAAAGATTCGCTATTTACTGCACTAATAACATCCAACCATTACAAGCCTCTACGCAAAACATCATTTGCTATTTGCTACATTTGCAAAGATGTAATCTTGCATACTCATCCATACGTCTGCACCTCGCAGCCCTTGCTGCTTACTTACAAAACAGACAACACTTATCACTATTCAAAGTTCCCGCCATTAAAGCCTTTATGGAAGGCCTTAAGCGGATCATACCTCCCAGATTACCACCTTCCCCAGTGTGGAATCTTAATATAGTACTTACCAGGCTCATGGGTCCACCTTTCGAACCCTTACATAAATGTGAACTTCAATTCCTTACATGGAAAGTTGCGTTTCTAATTGCAATCACTTCTCTCAGGAGAGTCAGTGAGCTACAAGCTCTAACTATACAAGAGCCTTTCTTACAAATACATCATAAAAGGTAGTTCTCAGAACAAACCCAAAATTCCTTCCCAAAGTCATTTCGCCTTTCCACCTTAACCAATCAGTAGAACTACCCGTGTTCTTCCAAAACCCAGATTCCGTGGCAGAAAGAGCTCTCCACACCCTAGATGTCAAAAGAGCCCTTATGTATTACATTGACCGAACCAAATCCTTTCGCAAAACCAAACAATTGTTTGTGGCTTTCTCTCCACCACACAAAGGTAATCCCATCTCAAAAGCCGGGGTTGCAAGGTGGATTGTTAAATGTATCCAAATCTGCTACCAAAAAGCCAAACGCACATTATCAGTTCCCCCTAGAGCGCACTCAACACGCAAACTAGGGGCCTCCATGGCATTCTTAGGGAACATTCCCTAGAAGACATATGTAAGGCAGCCACGTGGTCTACAACACACACCTTCACTAAACACTATTGTGTTGATGTGCAAGCCAAGCAACAAGCTTCCGTGGGCCAAGCTGTCCTTAAAACCCTTTTTCAAACTACTGCAACACATACAGGTGACCACCGCTAGGGGAGATACTGCTGTACAGTCTATGCACAGTGTGAGCTCTGCAGCTCACATGCCTCGAACGGCAAATGCTACTTACCAGTAGGCATCTGTTCTTGGCATGTAGAGCTGCAGATCCTCACACGCCCACCCACCTCCCCGGGACCTGTATGTGCTCCAGTCCTATCTTAATTAGATACACACACATGGACATCTCTTTTCTTTTCTACTAACTCCATCACTCCCCAATATGGCGAAAAACAATCTGAGGATGGAGTCGATGCCCATGCGCACTATTGTCCAAAGGAGGAGTCACCTATCACATGACTACAAAGACTTCGAAGACAACAACAAAGTGCAAGCATCCGAGCCCAACACCAGATGGCGATCTAATGCACAGTGTGAGGATCTGCAGCTCTACATGCCAAGAACAGATGCATACTGGTAAGTAGCATTTTCCTTCTTGACCATCTACTGCTGGGTAAAAGCTTTGACCAGCCTGGTGAATATTCTTAAGGTGAGGAATCTGCAGGAATTGTGTGTGTGTACTAGAAATATGGTCACTAATGGTAAGTAGCTTTTACTTTAGTGTTGTAAGTTTCTCAACTAGTCAAGAGCATTTCTTTCTATGCCTGTGAAGTAGTCATAAGTGTTTCGTAGCAGTACTAGGAGACAATTGTAGTTGTGGTTGGTGCTAGACTGTAAATCAGGATAGGGCCCTTAAATGACAATCCATTTGCTCCTTTGTTTAGTGCTCTGGCATTTTGGTTGTGAATTTAATGTGTGCTATCCTGAGGACTCGGTCCAAACCTCATTTGTTTACTATCATGTGTTAGTCTAAGATTTTGCATTATTGCACTAGCTAAATTGGCCATTTGTTAACCAGAATTTAAAAAATAATTTTAGCTTTTTACCTGTTTCCTTTGCTTTCAGAAAACAGTTTATGGAGCAAATGTTGTGATATTTGAGGGGATACTCTCTTTTGCCAACAAGGAACTTCTGAAGGTATGTATTCGGTGCCCATATTCCAGAACAAAATGTGTGCAAAAGGTTAAAGAACAATAGGTTGTCATCAGTGGTTATCTGATAGTTATGTGCAACCACAAAAATGTCTTTGCTAGTGAATGGCAAAAGTTAGACTATCGTTTCTACAATTATGTAAATTAAGCAATCCTATTTTGCCTCCTCCAGCATGAAAAAAACAACAAAAAACGTAGCTTGTATATGTAAAGTTGAACAAAAAAATCAGATTTTGTTCTCTTATCCAGAAAAATATCTGTTGGCAGAAAGTGACGCTGAATTGTAAATAACCAGTAACTGTAAGTTGTTGTGCTTTAAATCACTTTCGTATGGGTGTAAAACCTTCTAACTGTAGATTCCTCACCTTGTGAATATTCCCCTAGGCATCGCACTGGATACAGAAACGTTAGAGCAGTACTGTCTCCTGAATGCTGGTAGGTGGCTTCCTCCGGCTTTGCTGCAACATTGTTCCACTCTGGCAATAACGAGCGGAGCAGCATGTAAGCACCATCCATTTGTGCTGACGTCAGTCCTTAATTTCCACGCCTTCAAATGCGGATCCAGAGCTCCTTAGTTTTCAAGACCAAATTTGCATCAACATTTTTTCCATTGTGAAAGAAAAAAATCACCCCCTAAGCCGTGTAGGAACGGTTATAAACAGATGTCTGTGACGGATCCTCAAGAAGTGTCTTTAGTGGCTGGTTTCGAAGCATGACTCCAGTACCTGTGATGAGTGCACAAAGGGAAATGCATAGGCATGCAAGGCCAAACTTTGTTGGCAAATTTTAGAATAGTCCACCACGCAACTGGTCAAAGTCAAAAGGAAAGTCACTGCTTTACTCTGAGGGCAGTGAACACTCGCTGTCTTCTAGGCTGCTACTCCCATGCCCTTTGGGACAGTGGCACAAGTTTTACTGGTTCTTCTGGACTACCTTTGGGCGTCCCTCATTCATGCTATTCAGGATGTTGTGATGCTGCGAAATTTGCAATACATTTTGTCTTGGACACGACCTATCGCTTAGATCAAGCAGTGGGTGCCAGTGTGGCACTTCGGTGACAAGCCCTAATGAGGACTACGCGCTTTTTTGTGGGATGTCCACTCATCCATGATGGACATGCCATTTGGCGGCTCTCACCTCTTTGGCGACAAAGTGAATTCCGCCCTAGAAGTGTTTTAAGGAACAAAGGGTCACAGCACGTTCTTTGGCCCCCACCAGACAATTCCACTGACAATTCCACCCTCATCCGCGACTACAGTTGTGGCTTTCATTGTTGACAAATCCACACCCCTCCACCAGCCCCAGCAGGCCTGTCATCCATTTCGCGGGCAAGGCCATGGTTCTCAAATACAACGCCCAGGACCGTAGGGACAACCTTCAGCTCAGTGCTCCATCCCTCCTTCGTTTGCTTCCGTAAAACCGCTTTAGTGTGTCTTTGCCGGCACTCAGCCACCCTTTCGGAGGCCAGATCCGATATTCTTCCAAAGGTGGCAGGCCATCAGTTCAGACAAGTTGTTCCTCAAAATTGTACATAAGGGCTATGCCCACCCGTTTCTTGCCATCCTGATGCACCTTCCACCACCATCAGGGCAGCATGTCCAACTTGCAGAAGGAAGTGCAGGTCCTTTTGGACAAAGTGGCCATTAAGAGGTGTTCTGGCCTTGGAAGTACGAACTGGGTTTTAATCATGCTAACTTCCTCGTGCTGAAAAAGGGAGAGCACCTTCGTTCTATTTTAGATCTTCGCCCTCTCACCGTCTTCTTGCGGAAGCACAAATTCAAGATGCTAGCCCAGGTCCTGCAGGATGCTTATTTCCATATCCCAGTCCTGCAGTTCCACAGTCGGTCAGAAGCATTTTCAAGTTCGCAGTGCTCCCTTTTTCCCATCACCAGCGCCCCCACCCGTGTTGATGAAAGTGATGGAGGGAGATGGTGGCTGTTGAAGGCGGGCTTGGCTCAGACAGTCATCAACTACCGCCAGTCTACGTCGAACCTCCTGTCACCTTTGGGGTTCACTATCAATGTGCCAAAGTCACACCTGACTCCTTCTCAGACACCCCCTTCATTGGATCCATACTGGATATGGTTCGGTTTTGTGCCTTCCCCCCCCCCTGATACATTCGGCCTACAATCCCAATCTTTCAGCCTCAGTCTAGGATTTTGGTGAGCTAGACACTGAAGCAGTTTGGACTGATGGCCTCCTGCATCCTGCTGGTCGAGCACACCAGGTGCGGGTTCTGCAGAGGGATCTAAAGTCTGTGAGCCCAACATCAAGGGGTCCTTGCTGTCCATGTTCATATTTCAGAGGAGACTGCAGAAGATCTGCAGTGGTGGTTGCTGGACCGTGATTGGTTCAGCAGCAGACCGCTCTCCCTTCCCCACCCATAGCGAACAGTGATGACCGATTCATCGCTTCTGGATTGGGCAGCTATTTGGTAGAGGTGGAGATCAGAGCTCTCTCTCCGGCGCAGCATCCAGCTCCACATCAACCTTCTGGAGCAGAGGGCTATCTACTGGGCGTAGAAAGCCTTCCTTCCGTCCATCAAGGGAAGGCTAGCACAGATGCTCACTGACAACACCACCACCAGGTGGTACTGCAACAAACAGGGCGGGGCGGGGCCATGGACCCTGTGCCAGAAGGCCTTGCACCTCTGGAAATGGCAGGATCACCAAGGAATTTTCTTGAACGATCATTGAATACCAGGGCAGACAAGCTCAGCCTTCGACACCTTGTGGATCTCAAATGGCCGTTACCACCCAGAGGTGGTGCATAGTCTCTTCCGTGAATGGGGAGAACCTCTGCTTGATGTTTTCGCCACAACTGTGAACTTGCAATGTCAGCATTCCTATGAATTGGAGTTTTCAAGGCATCTCTCACTCTGATATGCATTCCACCTCAAGTGGAACTCTGGACTCCTGTATGCCTTTCTGATGATGCCACTCCTGCTGGAGTTCTCAAAAAGATTAGGATAGACTGGGCCCAAGTCATTCTAGTGGCTCTGGATTGGGCAAAGTGTGGCATCAGGAACTCCTGGGCTTGAGCATATGTCCTCCAATCAGGCTGCTTCTCCAGGATGACCTGCTGTCGCAGCAACAGGGCAGGGTTCTGCACCCGGGCCTTTGCAGTCTCCACCTTCATGCATGGAGATTGAGCAGCGACAGCTGAACGCCTTTGACCTTTTCCGGAGTTGGTTGATGTCATCTTGGCAGCTAGGCATCCCTTGACAAAAACTGTATCCCCCTGTCGTTGGGACCGATTTGTATCTTGATGCGTAACATGCCAAACTCATCACCTCCAGGCCAAGTTACCCGACATTCTGTTTGTTCTGTCTCTTGCCTGGCACAGTTAAGGGTTATCTTTCGGCCTTCGTACAATTTCCTGATCAGCCCTCTCTGTTTAAGTCCTCAGGTGTGATGCGATTTTTTTTTTTTTTTTTTTTTTTTTTTACGGTCTACAGCATATGTTTTCCCTTCTCCCTTTGCCACGCCCCAATGAGACTTTAATCTGGTCCTAACTTTTCTGGTGTGCACTCCGTTCGAGAAGCTTCACTGCTGTCCTTTATGGCTCTTCACTATCAAGTCGGTGTTCCTCATCGCCATCAACTCAGTACAGCGTGAGTGAGCTTCAATCACTCCGCCATACACTTCTTACCAGACAAGCTGGTTCTAAGGGCATGGGCATCCTTCCTGCCGAAAGTTGTGACGCCATTCTACGTCAAACAGACCATCACCCTGCTGTCGTTCTGTCTTCAGCCTCACCCCTCTAAGGAGGGGGAGAGACCTCATTGCCTGGACCTCAAGAGAGTGTTGATATTCTACATAGATCGTACCAAAGACCACTGTGTGAACTGTCAGCTCTTTGTGGGGCTCTCTGGAGTGAAAAAAATGCAAGGCAGTGCAGAATAGAACCATCTCCCACTGGATCGTGCTCTGCTTTAAGATCTGGTACTCGACAACCAAAAAGCAGTGTCCGGGAGGACTGCGTTCTCATTCCACCAGTTCCAGAGCTGGGACGACTGCGTTGGCAAACCGAGTCCCTGTCTTAGACATTTACCAGGCGGCTACGTGGGCGTCCCTTCATACATTCCCGAAGCACTATTAGGTTATAGGGAGTGGCACTTATATAGGCCCGCACGTCCTTTCCGTAGCCGAACACAGTCTTTGCGTCCAAATGGCGCTACCTTCCGGAATGTAGAAGTACTGTTGAAAAGTTTCCAGATTCAGTCTGACTCCTGGGGAACATTCAAAAAGTGATGAATTTGCAGTGTCTACCAGAACGAGTTACAGAAGAGAAGTAACTTGTTCATCTAAAAACTTATGGGTATGATTCAGGAAGAGGATCAAGCTATTGTATACTAAACCACTGGCTAGAGTAGTGCTGGCAAAGAAATAGGGGTGGGATATAGAAGTGATTTTGGGGGGTGTGGGGGCGTCATGGCACAAACCTTTATTTGCACTTGGTATTGAAGTATTGCCTGGGCTAGTTAGAAAGAACAGTTCTCTTCCCCACCCCCGGTCAAACTAGTCACCAACTTAGTCACTACACCAGGTCTCCTGCTACATGCTTTGATGTCCTAGAGGAAATTGATCAACATTCCAGTATCCCTCTAAGATGGCTTATTTTAATGTGCAATTGGTCATGATTCTCTGAGCTTGTATGTCGGTTTTGACTTTTTCTTCTTTGGTCCTATGTGTTTTAATGACCATTCAGAAGCCCTGTATGTGGCATCACTAGACAGTGAGATTTTGTTCCCCATAATATTGCTGCTAAAAGGTCAAGCTGTTGACGAAGAGCCAGTTCTATGAATGAAGGTGCCAGAGCCTTGCAAAAATTTTCATCAAAGCCAAATCAGTCTTTGCCTAAAACAGTGAAAGCTGGTGTGGTCCCTGTTCAGAGCATGTTGCCCATGGTTTCAGTGTTCTAATTGTTTTATTTAGGGCCAGCACACAGCAGCAGGCTGTTTCACACACATATTGCTGGGAGATCATGGGCTGTTTTCATTCTTCAAATGTACTTTTCAGTGCAGCTTATGATGCAGCTCCAGTTCTACCACGAAACCGCTCCGATTCTACCATGAAGCAGCTCCAGTCTATTAACCTCCACACGGGTCCGTTGGTTAGACCCCTCTCATTCTGCCAAGTGTACGATGCTCGAGGGCAGACGCTGTATACATACCTTCTGCATGGGAATTTACATTGATACACACAATGTGGCTTCTTATGTGATACAGTTCAGTAGATCACAGAACCTAGCACTATAACCTGAGAGCAGGGTATGAAATCCAAAACTTCGAAAATGGTTATTATGCCTCTTTTGTGACTAGAAAACAAACTCATATCTTGGTTCAAGGAATAGGAACAGTGATTCTCCATCATAGGACTTTCTTTGTTATCATAAACAGCAGAGTATTTTGTTATATGATCCCATAAAACCTAGTTAAAACATTTATAACTTTTATTTCTGAAAGTAATTATTTAAATAAAACATCCGAGACATTTTCTGGGTTTTTTCAAAGCCAAGTTGCATGAGATTAAATCTCTGTGGAGTGCATTTTGACGAAACACCACTTAAAACCTACTCCGAAAAGGTAGATCACGAAATATAGAGACATTGACATGAGATTCACCTTTTCGGAATGCACAGCAAGTAAGTTATCTTCTTGATGAATCCTTCTAACCACAGGTTCCTCACCTTTTGCATAACGCCAGGCACAGGCTCTGTCCACAATATTTAATAGCAATTACTCTACGCATGCTGGCAGGTGGTGCCATCAGTTATGGTTACCTCTGCCAAGTGATGGCACAGAGTTGCATGTAGGCGCCACCCTGCAATATTTTTTTCTTTACCCTTCAAGACCGATACAGAGCTTTGCCTCTCTCCTT
The DNA here is from genome assembly GCA_963921515.1 of Calotriton arnoldi. Taxonomy (NCBI): domain Eukaryota; kingdom Metazoa; phylum Chordata; class Amphibia; order Caudata; family Salamandridae; genus Calotriton; species Calotriton arnoldi. The sequence continues at coordinate 636,603 of CAWUFW010001849.1, read as the reverse complement.
GTCGGATTTTGTTCATGCCAAAATCTTCTTTCCTCAGACAGCGTTCCCGGGGAAAAGGTCTCCTATGACAATCACAGGCTTCAAACAGTGCTGTGAGTGCAGGGAGCAGGTATTTGTCACAGATTCACATGATGTCTGTTTGTGGTGTCTAGTGATGACTCTGAAACTAAAGGGAGCAGGAGGACAAACTACATGTTGTGAAGCACAAAAAGCACGGCCGGTTGCATTACAGGCATCGAACCCGCTCTAAGTTGTGGACCTGTTCTTAATCCCGATCTTGCACCAAGTTTATTGTCGTCGAGCATGTTGAAGTAGGAATCTGAAGAAAAATCATGGCACACGTGCAAGAAGTGCAATCGGGATTATTCTCCAGATCTCCTCTCCCATGCCTCTGACTCTAAGCTCGTTCTGAGGCTGGTCCTGACTCACCTGAGGGCAGCACTTGAGCAGGAGTCCCGATTAGGTACCCATAGAAAACAATGCATAAGAATTCAGGGCAAACTGTATCGCAACGTCATTTCCAAAGCTGCCACCTTACATAGCATCGCACACATGCAAGGGCTGGTCAAGGCACTGTGTTTGTGGCTTGGGCTACCTGTCCTGCCCTTGCTGATTGCAATCGGCCAATGGGACCACATCTAAGGCTTTAAAGGGGCAAGCTACCCTTTGAATGGATAATTGCAGAGTAGGTTCTGATGCCAGAACACTTTTTGCAGGCCCTGAAGCTTTACAGTTAGCTACACCTGGAAACTCTTGCATTGCAAGGTATCGAGGCTACACACACTGCTTTGATTCAAGCAGCTGGGCTTCCTTGCCAGACTGGGCCAGTGTAGGAAGGTAGGATCCTTCTGCATGGTTACCGCCACTTTTTGCCTGGTGCGGTGATGGTTTCTGACTATTCTGCATGGAATCCTGCTAATCAGGACCCCTGCCTCTGTGCTTTCTCCCCTAAATTGTTATGGTAAGTTTGGATATGGTACTAATGTGCCCAGGGCATAGGTACCCCATGGGCTGAAGCATGTATTATGCCACCCATGGTAGACTATTCAAACTGTCACTACAGGCCTGCCATTGCAGCCTGTGTAAGCTGGGGCTAACCCCACTTACGAAAGATATAGGTTCCCTATATCTAGGGTCAAAGCACTTAAAATCTATGTCACCCCTACAGCAGGCCATTTCAATCCTGAAGGCAGGGTGCTCGGTTCTAAGTGTGAGGATGCCCTTGCATGAGGAGGACACCCCTACAGCCTTCGGAGTCCATTCTCCTGGGTTGTAAGTGAGACAGCCATATAACCTATAGAGGGGCACCGCGTCATTACGCGATGACCATCTCTAAACTGGCTGTAACGAACCCTATCATGTTTGTTATCAGCACTGTAAAGGCATTCTGTTAGGCCCTCGGTGCTCCCAGTACCAGTCTTCTAGATCCGAACAGCACAACATGGCTGCTGCCGACCAGAGACACGATTCTGCCCTCCTGCTGCTGAGCCAAGCTCGAGCAGGGGAAGGCAAAGCAATAGGTATCCTGTCACAGGGAGGTGTGACCACCTTCCAGATGGGATTTAGTGTATTGGGGCCGGGTGGGAACGCTTGCCAGCGCCACTCTGCTTGAAGGGCACATTTGGTGCCCTCCTTGCATAGTCCAGTTCAAACCAGCTCTGGGAGCCGCTGGCTCCCGCTCTGGCGCGAAACTGGATAAAGGACATGGGAGAATCCGCCCCACTGTCCAACCACTCCCCTGGGAGGGAACCCTGAATCGTCCCAACCCTTTCCTTGGGTTAATTAAGGGCTTACCTGAGGGTGGGTCCCTAGATTCGTTGTGGGACATGATTCAATTCAGACACCACTTCAACTTCGACCGTCTGGGCACTCTGGACTTCGCATGACTTCGCTCTGGGCATCAAGGCTGCAACTGGGAAGACGCCTGATCTCTTCGCCCTGCTCGTCTGCTGCAACATCCGTGCCTGTGCTCCATACAGGAAACCTTCCAAGGCCTCTGGGCATCCAAAACACCTGAAGGAATCTCCCTTGACGTGAAGGAGTCACTTCCCTGCATCTGCAGGCACTGCAGCTAAGCTTACCGGTCTGCTGATCCTGGGCTCCCCCGGATTCCGAAAGGCTCAGCAACACAGGTGGTGGTTCTCCACATCCCTCGAGGCCTGCCCTGTCCTCTCACCAAGTTTGAGGCCAGTGTCTCTCGTCGGAGCCTCAGGAACCGAACCCCTGTGCACCGCGTCAACTTGCCATTGCAAAGGCTTGTTGGCCTCCTTCCATCAAGATCTTCGGGCTCCAAGTAGCTCCAACCAAGCATCTCCAGTGACCAGAATCTTTGGCCACATCGCATTGCTTGCATCGTGGGCCTGCTTTTAGGGTAAGCTGTCCGAGTTCCTCTTGCGACACCAATGCCTCCGGCCTGTGGGTCCTGTCTAGGGTCACCTTTGAATTCTTTGGGATCCCTGATTGCTCGGGGCCTGCCCTGACTCCCCTGCTTGTGGTGGGTCTCCTGGACCTTGCTGGTCCCGACATTGCACCTTCTACTTCCACGTTGTTTGCAGTTGCCAAGGCTTGTTGGTGCTCCAGCCGGACAACGACCTCTCGACATCCGACGTGGGGCAGCTCGTGTACGGCTCCTGGTCTTCCACAGCGTCGCGTGGTCCACACAGCTGCAGTTCCAAGGTCACCGTCAGCTCTCCTGCAACACCCAACATCGGTGGTCATTTGTCTTCCGTGCCTCCTGGTCACCCCTGAGTGGCATAGACTTTGTCCCCTTTGCTTGCAGGTTCTTCACATCTTGAATCCGCCTTTGGGTTCCACCGGACACTTTTCACCTTCTCTAGCAGCGGCATCTTCCTGGAGTCTCCCATTGAGTTTGACGACAATTTCCGACGCCACTTCACACCTTTGCATTCGGCTTTCCTGGGACAGGTATCCAAGGGTGGGGTGGCTCTCCAACCTCTTGTCTTCCACAGGGTTTCTTCAGGGTCCACTGGGAAGGGTCCACTTTCTTTAAAATTGCAACCACGACTTACACGTTGATTTGTACGGAGAACGCGGTCGTGTTCCTACACTGCACACAACCTCCGTGGGGCTCCTAGATACTCACCTTGGGTGGCCCCTTGGGACCCCAGCACTTCTACGTCCTCTGAGTATTGTTTTGACTCGAGTCGTGGTTCGCATACTACTATTATAGTATATGGTTTGGTCTCCCCCTGGGGACCACTGTGTATTCTGTGCTACTTACCTGTTTCTTTTGCAAAGTATTGTGTATATCTCCGGCTAGGAGATATATGTATGTGTTAGTGAATGTCTTATAATAAATACATATTTTTATCAATACACTGTGTGGTTCTTTTTTTATTTAATTTATATCTAAAAGATTATGTTCTGGTAAAAACAAGCTGCTTTACACTCCTTCTGGACTAGGCCTGAAGGCTGCTTTCCACACCTACCACTTAGAAAGCTTTCTAAGACCACTAAAATCACCATAAGGGTTGTCTGGATCAGTGCAAGGTGTCCACTTACATACGTGTACATCATATACTGAGCCAGCCTCTCACAGCCAGTAGGTTCAAAAACTATCTTTCCTCCCAAAAATTGGCTCCCATGGCGAGCTGGCAAGTGGATTTTTTGAGGCCTGCATTAGGAGGGATCCCAGATGCCATACTGTAAGTTTTTAAGATGATTCTGACTGTCTGGGGCACCTTTGGGACTCGCAGGGCCATCAGTTCAACCCCCGTTGGTAGATTCAGGCTTGGTGCTGACTGACCCCGTGGTGCCTTCACCCAACATCTTGCCATCATCTGAGGCCTCAAATCCAACTCCAGCAGTGCCAGCACCAGGTCTGGTTCCAACAACCATCTTGGCCCTTGAACAGACCTTAGTCCTTAGCATGCCTGTCTTATGAGATCACTAAGGCGCAGCCATCTACCACGCACAGGGAATCATGCACTGGAGTTCCCGAAACCGGTCCCAGGATGCTTGTTTCCGGTCCAGGGAAGACATGGCTTGGTAGTTCGGGCTGGACTGTTCCCATGAGGCACAGGGTCAGACTGATTTGCATATGGTCATGTCTGACCTGGGGTGGTGGAGTGAGCTAAAGAATGATGGATTAAACCCAGATCAGTTGACTGGGGGTGAGTGTTTGATTTGCTCTAACGCTCCGTCCATCATCCCCTTTGGTATCGCTTTGTTCGCCCTAAGTTGGCAGGGTATGCCCAGACGTGGGTCCCTTGCTCACTTTGCCACTGGATTCAAGATAGCTTGGCTGATGAGGGTTTTGAACCCGAAACCGGTCCCAGGATGCTTGTTTCCGGTCCAGGGAAGACATGGCTTGGCAGTTCGGGCTGGACTGTTCCCATGAGGCACAGGGTCAGACTGATTTGCATATGGCCATGTCTGAACTGGGGTGGTGGAGTGAGCTAAAGAATGATGATGGATTAAACCCAGATCAGTTGACTGGGGGGTGAGTGTTTGATTTGCTCTAACGCTCCGTCCATCATCCCCTTTGGTATCAAATCCAACTCCAGCAGTGCCAGCACCAGGTCTGGTTCCAACAACCATCTTTGCCCTTGAACAGACCTTAGTCCTTAGCATGCCTGTCTTATGAGATCACTAAGGCGCAGCCATCTACCACGCACAGGGAATCCTGCACTGGAGTTTCTCTAGGAGGTTCACTGGGAGGCACATTGTGTGTAGTGTGGCGCAGGTCCCCTGTACTCTTTGGCTTTGCTACCTCCTGCCCTGATTTCTGAAGATTAGGTGAGACTGGGCTCAGATCATCTCGATCACTCTCGATTGAGCCAGAAGGGAGTGCAACCTCAATTTGTTGAGTGCGCATTTATCTTCTGAACAATCTGCCTTTTCGGGAGGACATCGCGTCTCTGCAACAGGGCAGGGTCTTGCCCCCCAATCTCCACAGCCTGGCGATTTAATGGCAGCAACTGAGAGGGTCTGATATTCCTGATGAATGAGTGGATGTTACTCTTGCGGCTAGACACCCATCTACCAAAAATTTATTAGAATAGTTAGGTGAAGTTTGTGGCCTGCTGTGCTGACCAAGTTGATCCTGTACAGACAAAATTATTTGAGGTTTTGTTTGTACCATCTCTGGCCCATGGCTTTGCAGTGGGCATAATTAAAGCATATTTGTTGGGCTTTTCTGTGTTTGCCCGACCAACTTTGATTTTTCAAGTCCCCAATTATGATGCCCTTTACAAAAGATTAACTACATGTTCCCACCGAGACGTTTTATTATGCCTTAGTGGAACCTTAAACTGGTTCTTTCTTCCTTACATGCAAGTCATTTGAGCCCATGCAAAGCTATTCTCTGGGACTACTACCTCTCAAAAACTGTATTCCTCATTGCAAATACTTCTGTGCGCCAAGTCAGTGAGCTGCAAAGGCTGTCAGTGCAACTCCTGTACACCATCTTTCCAGACAAATTGGTGCTGCAGACTCCGGCTCCATTTCTGCTGAAAGTTGTAATTCTCCCGGCCCTTTTCTGTCTGCCTCATCCCGCTGTGATCAGCTTTTGGTGGGCTTTGGCTCTAAGCGAAGTGCTGAAATGAACCCTGCCCAAGTGGATTATGATGTGCCTAAAAACATGCAATGTCCTGGCCAAGGAAGAGCCTTCGAGGGACGATGGGCTCGCTCCACCAGAGCAAAGGTGCCACAACAGCATTGGTAAGGGGTGTTCCAGTACTGTAATCCTGCCAGACTGCCACGTGCGTCCTTGAATAATTTCACCAAGCACTACTGCCTCAAGTCTGCAGAGACGGCCATTTGACCTGATCAGTCCTGCAGTACGTTTTGGTGCGCATCCACTCAGACCCTCCACCTTTTGGGAGGTACTGCTTTGGTATCTCTTCAGAAGGTGAGGAACATGGGATAAGAAGTATCCATCACAAGAACAAGTTCCTTCCCCTTTAGTAGTGTTATTTTTCGTGAATACTCACTCTAATCAGATTCCTCACCACCCTAGCTGCTTCCTGTTCTGTGGAGTGGACTCGTGATTCTAAAAAGTTAGATTCGATGCACTGTCCTCTCCAACCGGTCATAGTTGATCCACGTCTGAGTGTGCAGAAGAGTTCAAGATAAGCTGATGTGAACGTGCAGGGGCAGCGCCTGTATGCAGTTCACACTGTCACTTCCAAAGGCAGTGCAAGGTTGCTGCGAATTTTGATAGCACTACCTGCTAGCGTGTGGGAGCACTTACTATGGAAAAATGTGGATGCAGTTTGGCACCTGAAGATATTCAAAAGGTGAGGAATCTGCTGTTGGGGTATCCAGCAGAAACGGTGATTCCAAAGGTAAGTAACTTGCTCTTTTCCAATGTGTGAGCAAGGACCCTGAACACTACTTATGGGTAGACTTCTTTTTTTGTCTGGAAATTTACTTTTTGCTTCACTCAGCCTATTAGGAGGTGAGCCCCTCCAATTCTTCTGGAACTTGGTGGTTTTTTTTCTTCATAATTTTAACCAAGATAGACATTTCTCCAGCTGGGTTTTTTAAACTGCTAGGCCATTTATTTATTGTCTCCCTCTCACATTTTACGCCATTGTTTAGTGCGACATTTAATGAGATGCCTCATCTGCATCCTACTGTAGCAAAGTGTCAAAAGGATGTGTCTCAACCTTAGCACCTGGGGTACCTATTCAGACTGATGATGAGATGGGTCCCGGAAAAGCAGCACCAGCATCCCAGCTTCCTGTGAACTTTGAGAGCTGCAATACTCGCACTGTTGTCATTCAGACATACAAGTTCAAGAGGCTAATGAGTGACCTGTTCAGCCTCGATGTATCGCTCCCTGTTGAATTATCCTGGGTGTTGAACCTGGCTCGGAGATGCGCGAGGACATAGAGTTCCCATGAAATCCAGACCAGCAAGTGTCACTCCTCAGAGGATATAGGAAAAGGAAGAAAGCCTCCCTGGCATGTGAACAGGAAGAGCCTTTGACTAAGGATGCTCAACCTCAGCCCCCATTCAGAGCACCCACAACTCTGACCAGGTTATAAAAAGTCATTGGAAATTCATGAGTACCGGGGTAAAGGATTCTTTAGGATCCAGTCACACACTGTAGTGGTATACGGAAAAGGACACTTCAAAATTATGGTGATCAAGCGTGCTTGCTGCTTGTGAGGAGAGTCCCTTTTTGCAGGACTGACCCAATTCCCCCCCCCATTTTTTGCCCGCACTTTCTGCTAGATATCTAAGAGTCACCCTTAAGGTAAAGACTAAGTGCCCATAGGGCAGAGTGCATGGTATTTCAAAAGCTGGACATGCATTCTTCATTTTTTCACGTCCTGGCAGTGAAAAATCTCCAAAGTAGTTTTTACTGTGGCAAGGCTTGCTCTCCCATAGAAAAGCACCTACTATTCTGATTCGAGTGACCACTCACTGCTTTCCCAGTGCACGGCATGCCTCCTCCAGTAATTTTATTTTGACTTTGGGAGCCCTTTCAAGATCTGCAAGTGCAAATCCATCCCACACACTACCATTGTTCTGCAAACCGCTTGCATAATGTTTTATGCCAATTGTTTCAGACATATGGGACACTTCCTGGCTGTGCCTATACATACCTTGTGTGCTTCCATAACATCTCTATCATTGCAGGCCTAGTGACCGTTTCTGGCTCGGCCGGTGCTCCACCTACCACCTACTTGCATGCTGTATCAGTTCTTTGGTGCCCTCCTGGCTCTGCCAGTCCACTTCATACTGTCCTACGTAGTTGCGGTTTCATTTCTAGGGACTCTTTCCAGCTCAGAAAGTGCACCTGAGACCTTCCCTCTAGAATGCCATGTTCGATCTTTAAGGAACTCTCTCAGCTGTGCTAGTGTACTTTATTTCTGCCCCTGAATACCCACTATTCTAGTTCCAGGGGCCCTTCTCTGCTCTGCCGGTGCACCTCATACTCTTTGTATGCCTACTATTCCAGGTCTTGGGACCATTCCCAGCCGGGCCCATGCCCCCTGCATGTCTACCGTTCCGCTTTTAGGGACCTCTGACCGCTCTACCTGCATTGTTAATCCCAAACTCGATTCTGCATATGTACAAATATTTATCAAATGTTCTTACACTTGGTGGGGGCGGAGCTAGCCAAGCTAGGAAATGGCCGCGCCGTAGGCGAGCTCTCCCGACCGAGCCACAATCCTACAATTATCCTGGGTGTATAGCCGCTGACCGGACCCAAAGCTGATCGCCAACGCAGTGCAGACTATCGGCGGGGCGGTTGAGTGTCGGATTCCGCTCTACAGGTGCCTGCAGTAACATTAAACAACATCGCTGGCCTTGCCGGGCATTAGCCTGGAGCCCGACATCACGTACGTCGCGACGCACCAGGCACGCAAGTCCGTGGCGCGGCCGAGTGGTGCGGGCCCAGGAGTGTGCTCGGCGCGGCGGCGGCTACGGGTGGTCCCGTCTGCCTTCCGCTGGGCTGCCTGAAATCACCGGTGCACGGAGAGGAGCGGAGGGCCGGATTGCGAATATCCGAACCGAGACATAACCGCAGCGCAAATCCGAGGTGTCCCCAGTATGATCCCGGCCTGAGGCAAGTCCGGTAAGCAGCGTCTGCCGCGGACAACCGGCGATCCACGGGCTGCCCGCTATAACACTGAGTGATGAGATTGGGGTGTGGAGGAAAGACGGATGCACTAGATTCTTGCCACCAACGCCATCAGGGGGGAAGGCCCGGCTGCGACCGCCTCTGCGACGCAAATCGCGGCCTTCGCTGGAACCACGCTAGGCCCGAAGGACGAGGGTGCTGAGACTAGTGCAGGTAATACTTGCCACTAAAGGGCCCTACCGACATCAACCAGGGGGAGGAAGGCGAGACCCAAACCCAAGAGCTTCGACAAGCACAAACTTGCAATCAGGCCTGGGGAGTTGCACTTCACTTGTTTTAAATACCACACCTGGAGGATACATACCCCTAGCCTCTCGCCGTACCAAAGCCCCCAACGAAACACCAGCAGATACGCCCTTCTTTCACACCGCGCGCTGGGGAACGCTTGGAACTCCTGCAGTAAGCACAACAGCGATTTAACATCAGCATTGACGACATGGGGAAACCAGATAAAAATCAACCCAAATTGCACTTTGAACAGCAACGGAAGGCCGCAGAAATGGGGGCCGAAGCCCCGGATCAGAACCACGGAACCACACCACTTCCAAATTCTGAGACACCAGTGGATTTCCAATCAATGTTCACAACGATACAAGCAACCCTATCCAATATTGATGGGAAAATAGACTCCTTGACTTATCGCGTCGATCGAATGTCGGAAAGGCTGGATAAACAAACAGAACGCATAGACATGGCAGAGCGCCGCATCTCGGATGCAGAAGATTCTCAGCATCAAATGGCACAGAAACAGACAAAAGCCGATAAGATCATACAGACCCTCTTGGCTAAAACTGAAGACCTGGAAGCCAGATCGCGTCGCTGTAACCTACGCATCATGGGAGTGGCGGAGTCGACACGGACAGGGACTATGGAACGGTACATTGAAACAATATTAATTGCTCTCATGGGTAGAGACACATTCTCTGACGTATTCATTGTCGAAAGGGCTCACAGATCCTTAGCGCCACCACCGGCGCCTGGGACGCGACCTCGCCCTATAATCGCCAAAATCCTGAACTACAGAGACAGAGATGCGGCCCTTCGCAAAGCCCGAGAACTAAACACCTTAACGTATGAAGGAATGTCTATCTCCATCTACCCGGACTTTACATCACAGGTACAAGAGGCACGAAAGAAATTTCTTGATGTGAAACAGAAATTGAGAGAACACGGCATCCCCTACGCAATGTTATACCCAGCTCGCCTGAAACTCATGGCAGACGGAAAGAGTATAATCTGCAATGACCCCAAGGAAGTGCTTAAATACCTACAATTAAACCACCCACAAGCGCTTCGCCGCAAATCTCCGAGGGGAACACAGGCCGAGCAGGACCGCACCTCGGATGTAGAATGAAAACTGTCTCTCCTTCGAACTTGGCGCTCAGAACTGTGGAATAGATTGTCAGCTCTACAGGTCTCGTAAGCATAGCATATACTATCATGAGATACTTTGTAACCCATCAGCAAAGTAAGAGAGGAGGTATGGATAATAACTACAGCTTGCTGGCTCAGACTGTACAATATATGTGAACTGCATAGCGTACGTAACTGATTAATATATTTTGGTTATAACACACCCTTACAATACATCCACAATACAATGGGATTGTGGCCCGGTCCCCTAGCGGTATCACTGCTGGGGTTGATGGCTGGCAGCGACCGCCCTCCAGTGTATACCACATCCCCTGTTTTGGGGGTAGTAGCAAACCCGGGAACGGGACTGGGGAGGGGTAAATTTGTTAGAAGTTAAAGGGAATTGTCTTTGCCGTAATTGGGACGGTGAAGTGGGTGGGGGGTGGAATGAGATGGGAATTTGTTAGATTGGTAGTCGTATATCTGTTGGAATCCTATGAGCATGTCAGCGAGAACGTTGCACCATCTAGAGTAGTACACATGAACGCAATCAAGCAACCGAAATCACACGCAGCATTAGAGCTATTAGGCATAATTGGAGATACCAAGACCGCACCCGATGGCTAAGGCTACACCATTGCAATTCATAACGTGGAATGTAAGAGGCCTCAATAGTCCCAAAAAGATTAGGCAGGTCTTCGCCTATCTCGACAGACATCGCGTTGATGTAGCCCTACTTCAGGAAACGCATTTGATTAGACACAAAGCAGATAAATTAGGTAGCAGGTGGGCGGAGCTTGCAGTATCGGCCACTTACTCTTCATACGCGCGGGGGGTCACAACCATAATACGCAAGGGCACCCAATTTCTATTAGAACAGACGATTATAGATCCACAAGGACGCTATGTTATCCTGACAGGCATCCTGAGAGGCACCAAGATTGGAATCATTAACGTGTATGGGCCGAACACGGACGACCCTGACTTTTTTATGAATCTAAGGGCAAAGATTCGTGACCTGCCAGTCCTGGAACTGATTTGGGGGGGAGACTTGAACGTGGCATTGGATGACACACAAGATAGATCTCACAACACCGCAGAACACCATACACGTGCAGTCTCGATTATCTTAAATGGTATGGCGGAATTCCGCATGCTTGACGTATGGCGTATGCGCAACCCGACGACACGGGACAGCACACACTCGTCGACAGCAAATAACAGCTGGTCAAGGCTAGATTATTGGCTCCTCACAAGTCAAGCCGCCACATGGACTAAGGCCATAACTCACCTCCCCAAAACACTCTCCGACCACAAACCTGTCTTATTGGCATTATTGATACCGACATATACACCTCCATTTGTGTGGCGGTTTAACGCCGCGGCACTCCTGGACCCCATATATAAAGACACCATTCAAACAGCAATAGAAGATTATTTCGCGGAGAATGTAAAATCAGTTGATAGTGCAGGTACAATATGGGAGGCCTTTAAGGCGACTTTGAGAGGCATCTGTATAAGCACGAACGCAGGAATCTTGAAAGATCTCCGAATCCAGTTAGAGAAATGCGAAGCTCGAATAAAAATTCTGGAAGCAGAATACGATAAGACACATAGCGCACCCACCCTTAGCAATCTACGCGACGAAATCAATCACTATAACACATTAGCAGACGATGAAATAAAATATACTGCTCGACGCCACACAGCACGTCGGATGGGAGAAGGAGGGAGACCGGGTAGACTGTTAACGCAAAAAATACGCACAGAACATAAACCATACACTGTCATCAAGATGGAGGATGACGAGGGACAGATACATTATGACACGCAAGGCATATTGAATACGTTTGTAGACACATACAGTGATTTCTATATGACCCAACACACAGCGCTGGCGCCTGAAATTCAGAGCTACATTGAAGACATAGCACTGGTGTGGCTATCCGATATGCATCGCGAAAACTTAGCCCAACCAATCACGGAGGAAGAGGTACAGATAGCTATAAAATCACTGCCTAATGGTAAATCACCTGGCCCTGACGGATATACCGCTGAATTCTATAAAGCGTATCTAGACCAATTAACTCCATATCTTCTCGAGATGTATGATGAAGCCTATAATAATAATATACTCCCTCCAACACTACGTGAAGCGCTAATAGTGGCACTTTTAAAACCAGATAAAAGGCCTGAAAAAGCGGAGTCATACAGGCCCCTGTCATTAATTAACACAGATGTTAAGATATTGGCCACAGTACTCGCTACTAGACTGCAGCCACTTATGTCCACTATAATTTTACCCGATCAATCGGGATTTATTCCAGATCGCTCAACAGCACATAACCTTCGTACCATTTTTGCCCTTCTGCATCAACTAAACCGAATTGCGGGCTGTGGCGGTGCTGTTGGATCGCAGCTAAGGCCTCGACTCCGCCGAGTGGCCTTACTTGTTCACAATCTTACAAAAAATAGGCTTACCACCCCTGTTTATCAAGTGGATTGCCCTTCTATACAACAAACCCACTGCCCGCATCAAGGTCAATGGACATATATCCGACATAATACCAATACAACGCGGTACCAGACAAGGGTGCCCGTTATCTCCATTGCTCTTTGCCATTGCGTTAGAGCCGCTAGCTTGTAAAATACGCCAGAAGTATGTACACGTGGCACTGCGGTTCAACCTCAGACCCATTAGCATATCACTGTATGCGGATGATATGGTACTTTATCTTCGAGACCCAGAGGAGAACCTATCACCAATGCTACGAGAATATATACAATTTGGACGCTATTCGGGCCTACGCATCAACTGGAGCAAGTCAGCAGTGATACCACTAACAGTAAACACCAGAGCACCACAAATGGACTTCCCTCTTGTGTGGCAGGAAGACCCAATTAAATATCTCGGAATATGGGTACATCGTGACCCTGAAGTGGTGCTTAGATACAACTATGGTACCGCAATAGATCGTATAGAAACACAAATAACCAGATGGATAACACTCCCTATCACTGGCCGACAGAATATCACTGATAAAGATGGTGCTACTACCGAAATTGTTGTACCTCTTTATTAACATACCGATAAAACCGCCTGCTCCAATTTTTAAACGGATACGTACAAATATCATTAGACTGATATGGGCCGGGAAACAAGCCCGCATAAGCCTCCAAACCATGTCACTGCCGTATACCTCGGGCGGTTTTGCAGTTCCCGATATTTACTTATATTACTTATGTAGCGCAGGCACAATATGCATACTATTGGTATCATCCCGTGCAATATTTACCACACCTAGCGGTGGAGGCTGGTGACGCTGACCCAATCCCGCTCACAAGCGTACTCCCACATACACGGCACCATCTAACGTCGCGAGAAATAAACACAATTCGTACAACCTCACAGGCCTGGCACCGCATCGGCCAACTGGCGAGCAAAACCCCGCTATACACCCCGAATCTACCACTGGCACATCACCCTGCACTATCAGTCACACAAGAAAAAAATAGTATGATGATACTAGAACAAGCTGGCATGCGGCAAATGAGTGATCTATATCTGAATGGTACTTTCATCACTCCTGATGACCTGTCCTATATAAGCAACCAATCTCTACTATTCAGATTTATTTATCATAGACTGCGGGCAGCCATCAGAGAATTGTACCCTACATATCCAGCTGAACCTCCTGTACTACAATCGTTACAGGTGTTGATAGCAACTCCCACCCACACTAAAATAATCTCACGGCTATATGCACTGATACAGGCAGAAATTGGCGCACATACCCTCAAGGCCCGAGACAATTGGAACAAATGCCTAGACATCTCCCTGACGGACGAGGACTGGTCTTCATGCTGCGCACTTATAACACTGCTCACGCCCAATGGCAACCTCCGCATCATACATTATAAGTATCTACATCAAGCTTATCACACCCCAGTTAAATTGCATAAATATGGGCTGCGCGACACCGCGCGCTGTAGGAGATGTGGGACTGATCAGGCAGACTTTGCACACCTGGCATGGAATTGTGATAGGATAAGACAATACTGGGAGACTGTGATCAATCATTTAGGTATACTCGCTACGTGTGCACTGTCATGCACGCCACAACTGTGTCTCCTGGGCCTCCACATACCTGCGAAATCGGCAAGGAAGAAATTGGTTGCCTTAATGTTGCTCTTGGCAAAACGTAGAGTAGCGATAAACTGGGACAGTAAGCAATCCCCTACTCTAGCACACTGGTTAAAAGACGCTGTCTATTGCAGGGACAATTTTCTATTATATGCAGAAGAACTACCAACAGCCTCCAAGCCCTCAGATATTTGGGAGCCACTAACAGCATATTTGCGAGAACACCCTGATTTGCTCTAGACTGTTCGTTAACTTATCCAATTGAACTGTTAATGGGTTGTAACAAGGGTATGTCAAAGCTCCAATGTGTACTATTAGAGAATGTAATTTGAAGAACTCAGTGCTGTACTATGCTAATAGATATTGTTAAAGATGCGACAATTGTTGTATAAGATTATCAGAAAACTCAATAAAAAAAAAAAAAAAAAAAAAATGTTCTTACACTTATTAGACATGACTCTAATGGTTTTCTTTTCTTTTTTTTTTTTTATTCATTCAGCTCTTAGATATGAAGGTTTTTGTGGACACTGACTCGGACATTCGCCTTGTGCGCCGCCTTAAAAGAGACATCATGGAACGAGGGCGAGACATTGTGGGGGTCATCAAACAGTACAACAAGTTTGTGAAGCCAGCATTTGAGCAGTACATCGAACCCACTGTGCAAGTGGCTGACATTGTGGTTCCCCGAGGTGAGTGTTCTATGCGCTTTGGGAAGCGCTTTTTGCCTTCTTATTTGGTGAGGTACAATATCTTAGGCCTAGTTGGAGAGGAATATGAAAGGGCAGAACAGGGAAGCTTGAAGACAGTATGGTCTGCCAAGCACTTTGCGAGGCCAGCACATAAGACTTCTTTACTTGGACCCACAATGTTGGGAGTGTAGATGGTGGACCTATAAGATGAAGTCCTAGGACTGGCAGTGATTGGGACTTTGTTGTTTATACTGCATATGCCATGGACACAGGTTGGTGAAGGCTGAAGTTTATGGCACTGCAGCATGAATTCTCCTCTAGAGCCACATAGTTTATTGCAATTCCAGATGTCCAGTGAAGATACTTGTACACTTTAAAAATGGATAACACATTTTTGACACCAATCAAACCTTCCCCATACAGATATTTTCCATGCATTTGCAAGGGTCTGAGTTGGCCAAAAATCCCTTCCTTGTCGGTACTCCTGAGAAGTTCTACTGTGCAGTTCTGTTCTCCTGACAAGCTGCCTAGTTATTCAGAAATTCAGCTCCGCCCATGAATGCCACACATTGTGTAAGCCGCAGTCTGGGCATCTCTGATCCGGGCTGTAGATTAGTGGCCGGGTGTGCAGCCTACCATGGGAGTTTCCATCTTTGAGAATAAAGGGCAGATTGCCCTCCAGACTGATTTTCTATTTAGGTTCATGGGACAGTCTCCTAATGGAGTGGTTTTTTAGAAATGTCTGATGATATAATACAGCCGTGTGTATATCTTCTTCTGTAACTGGACACTGCAGAAGGTCATAAATACGATGCACCTAATTCTGCCATGGAATTAAACTTAAGTTTAGTTCATACATATTTTAAATTTGTCAGGTGTTATTTTCATCCCAGATTAGTGATCTGTAAATATCCTTGATGCTGAAAGTCACTGGGATCAAAGCTTCCAGGATATTGAAGGCATGCAGTGTACTTTATTTATAGGTCAAGTGACTTTTGAAAGCAGGGTGTAGATATTTTTCTACATTGTATTCTGTTGTAAAAGAAGTATCATTTGTGCAATGTTAACCCAGATTTGCAATAAAAAAGATTTGTTTATACAGTGGGATCTCTCAATACTACTAGCAAATACGTGTTTAATTAAGGGGGTTCTCAAGCATGATTATTGCATTTCACCTTAATTATAGTTCAGCCTTTTGGACCAGCAGTAGTGGTAGGGAAGCAAAGCTTTTTGCCACAGTATTAAGCAGAATCCGCCTTTTGTCATCTGGAAGACACTGGTGGTTGGCTTATGTATCACGCATGTTCTGATTGGAGGAGCATTCTTGTACAACCGTTGTCCTATGTCCACACGGTAGTTTAGTACCCCTTTTCACAGGATCCGTCATCAGATGGGGAAAAGGTTTCCAGTTGCTCCAATGTGAATTGAGTGCTTATGCAGAACCGTTGGAGTTTTTTTATTTTTTGTCTTTGCCAGTTCCGTGGGTGCATGGTCTTTATGTTTCTGCCACTCTGTGTTTGAGGGCCACTTATTATCAAATCCATGGTGATGTACATGACTCGCAGGTAATCCAGGCTTGCAGTTGTATACATTGTGTAAGGTTTTCCAGTAACACTGCTCTGTTTATATGTGGTGGTTTGGCTAGGTACATTTCCAAGCTGCTTCGAAGGACAGTTGTTGGTAGTGTTCCATCTTTCTGTTCTTCCCACTGTCACTGTAATTTTTACCTGTCCTCTTTTTTTATAGCTTGGAAAAGCAGGTTGATGTAGCAGTGCTTGGAGTCTTTTGCATTGTGGGATACATTTTTCTGTTCTGTTCGGTGGTGTGTAGCTCCAGGTATCTAACATGTGTCTTAATTCATTAGTAACATGAAGGATGCTTAAGCGCTAGCATTGTCATATCTCCATTTTACCTTCGACACTAGTCTTGCTGCCTTCTCTTGCATTTTGGGGACCTTTCTCTTAATTTCACTGGTGCCTTTATTAATCCACTGCTTGTGGTGGGTTTGGGAAGCAAGAGGGGCTTGTGGTGTATGAATGGTTAGCCTGTCATCTGGTGCCTGTTCAGATAAAAGATTTCTTTCACTGGAAGTTTACTGCTTGGTATTTTATTCCAAAATGTAGAAGAGTTTCATCCCTGCAATACTGGTTCACCAGCTTGCTCCTCTTGCTTCTTCCGATGTCTGGGGTGAGATGCCAAGCTACCTTAGTTGTTCAGACCTAACCTGGCAGTTCGGCTGGCCTTTTCCTATCCGGGTAGAGTCAAGGCTGATTTGCATATGGTAGGGACCCACTTTGTAGTGGTGCAGAGGCAAAACAAGGATGGACTGGAAGACAGTCCTGAGAAATTGCCAGTGAGTGAAACAAATTAAATCATTCCATCACTTGTTGGGTTTTCTCCTTGAGATTTCCAAAGTGTGAGAGTATGCCGAGACATGTGTCCCTTGCTCACTGTGCCTCACTGATGAGACTTCGCCTCACTGATGAGACTTCGCCTCACTGATGAGACTTCGCCTCACTGATGAGACTTGTCAAGACTGAAACCGGCCTGGGGTTGCCTGTGTTCTCGTTCAGAGGCAATGTGACCTGGGATTTCGGGGCTGGTCTGTTCATGTTAGTCAAACCAAGCCTGATTTCCAAATTGTCTTTCTCTGTAGTAACGCAGTTAACGAAACCGGTGATAGACTCGGACGTGGTCCAGAATAAATCCCAGTGCCCGAGATTAATTCAAGCATTCATTCTGTCACTTTTTGTTTTTCGTTGGAGGAGATGTTGATGCTAGCGCTTTCTTGCTACAAAAAAGGAAGCTAACATGGCAGGAGATGTTTCAACATTTGGTGGAGTTCTTAAACATTGAGCTTCAGCTTCAGAACAGCCACAATGCTGAAAATAAATGAAAACCTATTGACTAAAGCGTTGAATCCTCTTCCCAGATATCAAGAAAATGACTTGCACAGACACAAGTGATCATTGACTCGTTAGTCAACAGTGTTAAGGGGCTGTTGAATTAGGGACCCTACGTTGATATTGTATTTATCTGCTAGCTTGGCTTGAACAATTGATGCAGAGACCCCTTAAATGTGCACAATCAACATTTAATACCTATAATCCATGGTGTCCACAAACTTCATTTTAATGACAACACCAAAGGAGGCCATGTTAGGTACTTTACTTAATTGGTAAAATCTAGGAGTAACTTAGTCCCACCCTATAAGTGCATGTTATGGTAATATAGACTAAAAGGGGTGTTTTAAAATGGATCACTGCTATTACTGTAGGTCCTACTCCCATCTATACCAGACCCGAGTCATGGTGTCTTTTATGGGCCCTCGCCATGTTATGTCATTTGAACTAGCAGTTTCCATTATTTATTGTTTCTCCAACTGTTAGCTACTCTGGAGCATTCGTGCCTCTAAAGGGTTATGCATACAGGTATGAACTATCACTGTTACACAGACTTGTGTCCTGTTCAGAACTAGTAACACTAGTTGGGTATGTGATTTATTCTATTTACAGGAGTGATACTGTGTGTTTTTCCCAATTAAGTTTCTATTAAGAACATCCAGTTATTGTCTTCCTGCAGAAAGTCCTCATCCTGATTGTACTGTTAACGTCAAACACAGCAGTAGTCCGTGCTACGACTTTTTGGTCTAGCAATTGTAGGCACCTCTGAGATGACAAAATATTGTGTTTTATTGTATAATGAAAAAAGAACACTCTCTAGCCATTCAATGTTGGCTTCGGAAAAGCAAGCTCATTAAGGTTCATTCTTCTGCTTTGTGGTGTGCTCTAAAATGCCTGATGCTGGAAGAGCACAAGAAACCTCATGGCCAAACTAAAACCTACTGGCCAACTTTTACATCGCTTATGTGCTTAAATGTAGAGCACTTGGAGAGGAGCACATGGTATTTTCCATCCCAACTGCACATTGAAATTCTCTGGAGTAATTAGCCCTCTTTAAGTTGAGGGTGGGCCACTCCAACCTGGCTATTCTTCAGGTAGTAAGCTTCGTCCTCTGTCTACTCTTCCATCATTTCCCACTACTGGTAGCTCTACCAGGAGGTCAAGTGCTTGGAAACGGCTTCAATGGCTGTTGAGTCAGAGCTTTGTACGCCAGTACTGCGCCGACGTGTTGTAGGAAAGTGGCTCTGTATATACTGCACCAAAGTAAGGTACAGTGTGCACAGAGTCCCCAGTCTCCAGAGGTTTGGCAGAGGCTAAAGTTAGATATAACCTTACTCTCTAAAGTGGTAGCTTGGTCGAGCAGTAAGGCAGTATCAGAGGACAGTGTAAAGCATTTGTTGTACACACTCAGTCAGCAAATGAAGCCACACACTCGAGAACTGAACTCTAGGCCAATGGTTTGTATATAAAAAAATATATGCTTGTTTTATTTTAGAACCAACAATAGGATCAAAATATACTTTCTCAGTATGAGATGCTTTGGTTAACCACCTTACAAATAGGCAATAGACTTTTTGATGGTAATAATCACAGTTGGTGCAAGAGGCAACACAGGGTCAAATACAATGCAACATTGAGCTTAATGGAAAATTATGATTAATTACAATTAATTACTTTGTAGATTACTTTTCTAACCACAGGACTGGATCCTGGATTCAGTCCTGGGACACTTCCTGTAACCAGGTAAGAAAAAGCGTTTTGGTTAATGTAGTGATTTTTGAGGAATATTACTGCATTTCAAAAGTTGACACTTAGAAACTTTTCTGGGTAAAATTACCAATGTTATCCTATGGAAGGAAATGCAATTTGCAAGCAAAGCAGGTTTACGTTACTTTTGTAATCCAGTGCTGGGTTCTCTGGTTCAGCACTGGGGTATCTATCTAAAACAGGCAAGTAATTACGTTTGTATCGTTGGCACGATTTTTAAAGAATATTTGAAAAATGCAGAAATCGACACTTAGAAACTTTTTCAACAAAAGCAGGCAATGATATCCTATGAGAGGAATTTCGAGTTACTGGTACGTACGGTAAAAATTACTTTTCATGGTTGGTACTAGACTAAAAGAGGCAGTACTGACGTCTCTCCTGATAGCAGGTGAGTAGTTCGGAATTCGTTACTGTTGTGATTTTTAAACAATATTTTAGTATTTCAAAAGTAGACACTTAGAAGAAATTTCACAGAAAACCAGTCAATGGATCCCTATGGAAGAAAATGGAGTTAGCGGTAAGTAACGTTGTGATTACTTTTAGGGCCAGTGTTGGGCACCCCGGTCCAGCACTGGGGCCTCTTCTAATGCCAGGTGAGTATTTTCGTTTTCGTGACTCGGTTGATTTTAGGTGAATATTTTAAAGTTCCAAAACTCCACACTTAGAAGAAATTCCAGGTGGGAGCCAGTCAGTGTTACCCTATGGAAGAAAAGTGAGTTATCGGTCTTTGGGTAAGTACTCGACTGGCAGAGTTAAGGTTCTGGGCATAGACTCAGGGGTCCCCCAGTATCAGGTAAGTACAGATGTTACACCCTCAGTGGCACAGGGGCGGCCGGGTGCAGAGTGAGTAGGCCCAATGTTATCCTATGGCAGGCAGGGGGCCTCGGGTTGGTGGCTGCTGGCAAGCAGGCCACGCGGCTGTGGGAGCTGGGCTCCTGGTCACTTGCTCAGGGCAAATGGGGAAGTAGGTTAGGGTAGAGGTTGCACTTCCAGGGGCACTCGGGCGGCTGGGTGCAGGGTGCTTTGAGCCGTCGGGCGCTCAATGTTAACCAATGGAGATCTTGGACGGTGAAAAAGGCTGTAGGCTCGGGGACGGTGACTCTTCAGGGGCGACCAACACTTCGGGAGGTAAGTTGGGGTCTTGGAGGATAGGTAGACACCCAGAAGTTGGGCACAGGGGGCCGTGGGGCGCCGGGTGCAGGGGTGTCTTTGAGGTCGGGAAATCTTACCCCCTGCTGGTCGCGGTTGGAGGGGTCCCTTGTCCTGAGGCTGCAGGTGTCGTCTGGGTCGTCGAGGGGGTCCTTGGGCACTGGATTCCAGGTCCGAATCGCCGGGGGACGTCCTCAAAGTCTTGGTTCACTCAGGCACAGGCCGGGCTCGGCGGGTGCAGAGGGTGCAGGTTTCGCGGTTCCGTGCCAGGGCTGGGTCTTTTGGAGTTTGTTCTTTTGAGCAGTACCACTGCTCGTGGGAGTCCCTGGGTTGAAGGCTGTGGCACAGAAGTCAGGTCCTCCGGGGTTTTGAGGTTGCTGAGGCCGGGGTTCCGCAGGGAGCAGGTTCAGAGGTCGACCGGCCGGTAGGGCTGGGGCCAAGTCAGTTGTCGTCGCCTCCTTGTTAGCAGCTGCACGGCTGGTCTTCTTGCTTCGTCTTCTATTCTTGTTTTCGGATTCGGGAACTGAGGAAGGAAGGTTCAGGGAGCCCCTAAATACTAAATTTAGGGGTGGTGACAGGTAGGTAAGGGCAAGGACCAATGGGTCCCTTCCCTGGGGTGGGTACACCCCCTATTCTGCTCCTCTCCGGTGGGAGGGGGGCAGGAGCCTGTCCCTGGTTGGCTGGGTCCCCCCATCCTCAAGATGGCGGGGACTCGAGTTTGTGCTTCACCTCGCCTCCCCCACCTTAGGGGTGGAGTTGGCAGAGGTGGGCACAACCCATTTCCTGCCTCTGGTTTTCCCGCCGGTTCTCCCGCCAGAGGTGGGGGTAGAACCAGTGGGGACCAGTTTGCTGGAAGCAGCAAATGGTCTGGGGAAGCTCAAAAGGCGGCAGGCCTTTGAAGCTCCCCCTGCCCATCCTGGGGGAGGAGGCTTTGGCATCTCGCCCCAGGATGCGCATTGTTTCAGGCCCCTGAGAGCAGAGGCTCTCGACCCAGGGGTCAGAAACATGTCTGGTGGTGGCAGCCTGGGCAGCCACACAGTCCGGACACTGGAGGTCGGGTTAGTTTCAGGGGCATCTCTAAGATGCCCTCTGGAGTGCGTTTACATTAAATCCCACACTGGCATCAGTGGGGTTTAATGTGCTGAGAAGTTTGATACCAAACTTCTTAGTTTTCAGTGGGGCCATTATGGTGCTGTGGAGTTCGTAATGACAAACTCCCAGCACCATATACTCTTAATGGCAGCACTGCACTTACAATGCCCAAGAATAGACTTGGCACTGTAGGGGCACAGGGCTCATGCCTCTATGCCCTCACCACTAGCATAGTGCACCCAGCTAGAGGGGTGGCTGACCTAGGCCAGGGCAGTGGCTTGTAGGCATGGCACACAGGGATGTGTGCCATGTCGACTCTTCACTTTTGTTCTGCACCAAGACACGCAGCCTGCAAAGGCAGTGTGTGTGTAAAGGTACAGGGTCCCTAAGGGTGGCACAACAAGTGCTGCAGCCCTTAGGGGCCTTCCCTGGTCACAGTGCCCTGGGTACCCATGGTACCATTTACCAGGGGCTGACCTGTGGCCAGGGATGCCAATTGGGTGTAGGTATCAATGCAGTTTTAGGGAAGGAACACAGGCCCTGGGTACCTGGTTGGCAGGAGCCCAGGGCACACTCAGTCAAAGCACATCAGCAATTCAGCAAAAAGTGGGGGCATACCATGCAAGAAAGATGGCACTGTCTCACACGTGTGCATCCCACTCCCTTCATATTTGTGCTCCTTCGTTGGGTATCTTTTGTCACCGAACAATGATCCTCAGAACTGCTTCTTTTCAGCGGAGTGATTTCCTCGTGTTGTAGCCGAGCCCCAGTGCTGCGACAGCCACACCATTGGTAATGGCAAACAGTCTATAGATTATTAGTCTGTGTTCCAGCAACTCTGTCCTTGATGTGGGTAGCTCAGCCAAAGCCACTCTGACCTATTGGCGCACTTTAGCTGTTTAAACGCAGCTGCTACACAGGCACCTATGTTATTATTTGAACATGTTAGTCTGAATATTTATAAATGCACAAAACGGTATTTAGACTTTGTTAGACTTGGCATCTTTTGGCGTGTTTCCCCTGAGTTTTTGCTTTCTGACCTCCCGGTTTTGACTCTGTTTGTGCTGGCTTAGTGTTTCTGCGCACTTTTCTCACTGCTGATCAGTGGTAAAGTGCAAGTGCTCCTATGGTAAAATGTGTTATGGATTGGTGTTTCCATGATTGGCCTATTTGATTCACGTGTCAGTCCCTAGCAAAGTGCACTGCGTGTGCCAGGGCCTGTAAATCAAATGCTGTTGGTGGGCTGCAGCACTGGATTGTGCCACCCACACAAACAGCCCGAAAAGGTAACTCAGACCTGCCATTTCAGAGTCTGCGCGCAGTTTGTAACTGCCATGTTGACTTGGCCTGTGCACACACTTGCCAGTCCCTAACCTTTTCTTAAATGTCAGCCACCCCTAAGGTAGACCCAAGGTACCCCTGTGGGCAGGGTGCAGTGTATGTGAAAGGTAGGACATGCCCTGGTGTGTGTGGCATGTCCTGATAGTGAATTACTGCCCATTTCGTTTTTCACTATTGCAAGGCTACCAGTTACCCATAGGATAGAATGGGAGGTTTGTTTATAACATCTTATAAACATAACTGGCCCTGGGAACTAGGTAGGAAAATAAAGTTTAGTATGCCTGAACTCAGAATCTAAAGATGCATCTTTTAGTGAAGGTGATTTTTACATTCTGTGTTTGAAAATACCACTTTTTGAAAGTAGGTATTTTCTTGTTCAGTCATCCCGTGTGCCTCTGTTGGAATGTGGATTGCCTGTCTGGGTTTTGGATGACAGAAGGCTGGGGAGCAGGAGTGGCTCCAGATAGTCTAGGTGGGTCAGGAAAGGGCTGATTAGACCTGGGCTGCAATTGGGGAAGGGGGAGGAGATTTCCTTGCACCTCAAAGGGCCTGGTCTGCCTCTGACAATGCCGTCTCCACCTCCTGCCAGGAAGTCACACCAGAGAAGGCAGAACTGGTTCTGGCTGGGCACAGACACTCTCTGCCTAAGAGATCAAAGGATTTTGGGATATATGTATTGGGGCCCAGACCCCTGAACTTTAGAACTCTTTTGGACCAAGAAGACTGCCAAGAAGAAGAGCTGGAGAAGCTGTGAGGAGGAACTACCACTTTGCTGTGTGCTTTGCTGTGTTGGCCTACAGTGGCTGCTTCTGTCTTGGGCAGTGAAAGGACTGGACTAGACTTTCTGCAATCTACTTTTGTGAGTTTCTCCAAGGGCTTGAGGTAGAGCTTGCCCCCTGTTCAAGAAGTCTCAGGAACATCAAAGACTACAAGCTCTTCTGCCCTCAGCACTGGGGACTGTGTGTTTTGTGCTGCAACAGGAGAAAAAGCAACCTGACGCAGTCTACGACGCCGCTACCGACTAAGTGTCCTGAAGGCACCGCAGAGGGCACCGCCGCACCGCGAACCTGGTCTCACCGACGACGCCTGCTGACGCCGCCACCGAGCCGCTGCTTGCACCGCGACCTGTGGGCACCGCATCGCTTCACGACGACTCCTTGGTATCCCCGTTGACGACGCTCCACGCCGAAATCTACGCCGCTGCTTGCACCGTGGTTCGAGGACACCGCTCGTAAAGTTACACGACGCACCGTCCTCATCCAGCACCGCAGCCTTGGCCTACCAATGCCATCGACTCCAGTTTGTCAGCTGGCGACAGCGCTTCAACAGCGACGACGCTGCTTGCACCGCGACCTGCCAGCACCGCGACGAGCACCGCCTTCACTTCGCACCGCGACCCTGGTCTCACCGACGACACCATGTGACGCCGCCACCGAGCCGCTGCTCGCACCGCGACCTGAGGGCATTGCACCTCTGCACTTCGCACCGCAGCACCCGACGCCTGCCGACGCCAGCGCTCCTAACTTCAACAGAGAGGAGTTCGATCTGTAACGCGTGTGACTTCGAGGGCCCCGACGACCCCTGCACCGACCTCCGGAACCGACGCCTGCGGACGCCGTGCTTTCGGAAGCTCAACGGGAGGTCGCCAACGCCCTGCATTTCTAAAAGGTACTGTTTGCGGGTCTTCCCGACACCGTAGCTGGCCCGCGACGCCGCGGTCAGCCAGAACTGTTTGGATTTGTTTGTTCACGACGCCGTGATAGCCCCGGACGGAGCCATCGACATCAAGGAGCTGTTTTTCAAGCATATTTTGGTAACTGAAGATATTAAGTACTGTATTGTGGATTTTTATCGTTTTTGGTCTTAAGTATATAAAAATATTGGATATTTTTCTAAACTGGTGTGGTGTCCTTTTGTAGTGCTTACACTGTATTACTGTTGGTTATGTGCAAATGCTTTACACACTGCCTCTAAGATAAGCCTGACTGCTCGTGCCAAGCTACCAAGGGGGTGAGCAGGGGTTATTTTAGGAGTGTAACTCCCTTATCCTGACTAGAGTGGTGGTTTCTGCCTGGCTTTGGCACATGCCCTAGCCTACCAAAAATCCAATTTCTAACAAATTTGGTGTTCACATACAAAGTAGTTCATGAGAGAGACCCCACAGTGCTTAAGAAAAATCAAATCCTAAAGCTGGTATCCTGTTTGGACTTGACTAATATCTAACTGAAGGCAGCCCCTAGATTTACAAAATGAAACGCAGATGGTTGTTTGTTTATTGCTGTAATTTATTGTTTGGACCATTTTCTCAATTCCTAGACACCAGTAAACAGTCTGAGATTAAAGAAAATATTGATCTATTTGTTTTCTCAGATTTCACAGTTTATCCCTAGGTGTTACTTTTGCCCTGTTGCCCCTCAAGGTGATCACACTTGACTTGAATGCCTAAAAATGTCCATCTGTGCAAGCGTTTTTCTTTACTTTCAGAAGGAGCCAGTGTGTTGTGGGGCAGTTTTGAGGAGTCCTGCTTCATTAGATTGTTTATTAAAGTTGTATGGCTCCATAGCTTGCAGTCTGCTGCTCATGCTCCTGATTGCTTTTATTTTTAATTTTTTGTGCCATGTAGGTGGTGAGAACTTTGTGGCGTTGGATCTCATTGTTCAGCACGTGCACAGCCAGCTGGAGAAGGTACGCATACAAGGGTGATGAAATTGGGGAGGTACAAAAGTTATTGCACCCAGTCCAGCTAAGTACATGGCTAAGCTGCATGTTTACATCCGTGTCTGTTTCTTGCTTTCGAGGGTACGTGTGGATGCAGTATCTTCATAAAGCAAAATATTGGCTTTAAGACATGCTTGGTCTTTGTGCACATTGCCTGGCCTCTGTTCCTACACTTTATTTTGTGTGGCATGGTGCTTGTGCTAACTCTGAACTCAGGTTCAGCATCCTCTTTTTCTATAATCTGTCCATGGGCCCCTTATTACGAGACAATAAGCTCCCCTACATCCCCCCATCTCATTCAAGGCTCAGAACAAAGCATTGGAAGGGAAAGGGGACAGAGCACATGTGTTGGTGTTGGCTGATTTGTTAGTTATCAGATCCCACCCAGTCTCCAACAAGCCCCTTTTACTGACAACAGCCAGTCTTGAAGAGAGACAAGGGAAAAAAGGCTAAGGGAGAGACACAAAAGCCACTTGTCTGCATGAGCAGATTCAGTCTCAATGTCTTCGGTCACACAGGCAGGGGTGGCTCCTCCGCGAAGGCGGAGGAGCGTCGCCCCACTGCTCTCAGAGCATTGAAAAAAAGGAAAAATAAAATAACGCAATGTTATCATTTTATTTTTTCCTACTGCCGTGGCTCAGTTTCCTGCACACCAGAGCACCGCGGGGGGGAGGAGTGGTGGCACTCTCCAAGTGCGCATGACCGTTTTGCCTGCTGTCTCCGGCCGGCGCCGATCCGGAAAAAAGTCATGCGCACTTGGCATGTTCTCCACCCAAACTGCATCACAGCCTGGGTGGCGAACATGCCCAGGCTCCCAGTCCCTGGCTGAGCGCCAAACCAAGGCGCTCAGACCAATCACAGCGCTGCATTGCAGCATTGTGATTGGCTTGGGGGAGCCTGGGAGCCCGGGTGCTTCCTGCTGCATACTCCAGGAAGATGAAGACCCCCCCCCCTGCTTTCCCCCAACCACTTACCATACTCAAGAGTTGATGATTCTTTAATGAACTCTCTCAGCAACCGGGAACTGGTGCAGAACCCCAAGATGCCATGGAGTGGTAAGGTAGAAACTGATCGCAACAACAGGGTGCGCAGACAGAAACAAAAATAGAGAGATTGGCACTGACACTCTAACGAAATGAACCAAGGTGTATGTATCGATGTAAATCAGCAGGGGGAACTGAAGGTCAGTTTGTTTCTTCCTGTCTCCTGCATGTTTTCTACCCAGTCGTGACCGTGTTGGCTGTATGTAATGTGGGCATAACATTGTAGGTCGCTTTAATTCTCCTTCGCTATCACACAGGAGCTGGAGTCCCCTGAAGCTCCTTAATTCAAAACTCCTAAGTATTGTATTTTCTTCACCTGCTACAGCCTTGTACTAGAGTTTCTTCTCAAAAAACGTTTAGTAGTTTGAGAGAGCTGCTGTGCTAGAAAGGGAGGCTGCCTAATATGACCATTACCTTGTTAACATTCATCTAGGCACCCAGAGGTCATTGAGGAGGAGTCTGTCTCTCGCACCAGTTGTCTAAAATGTTACTTGAGCAATCTCCCTAACATCGAACTCTTTGAACTTCTGTAATTCACCCCATACCTCTCCACCACACCTGCGCTACCTTCAACAGTACCCTCAGTCGATGTATCTTTTAATGGAAGATTGCTTTTTATCCTTTCTCCAAGGTAGCGCAATGTGCATGATCAATGTAAATGAAAACTTGCCTAGCTAACATGAAGCATTAGTTTCCGATCTATTAAAGGCATGAAGGCGAGGATTATGAATGTCTTACTTCATTTATTGAACTCAGCAGCTACTTAAGCCTGCAAAACCCATGAGCGTCTAGTGAAAACATTGAGTCCCATATCCAATCACATCAGGCCATCTGTAAAGTAAAAAAAGTAACTCCCCTCAAGAAACGGCACGTCCTCTCTCTTCATGCGAGGCAGATGTCTTTAAAAGATTTATCTGAAAGAAACAGTTAGTTATAGATTCCTTACCTTAAAATTACCCCCAGGCGTCAGACTGGATCCGGACAGTGTTTCGTCAGCAGTACCCCTGCGCGTCGATAGGTGGCGTCGGTCGACTCCATGTCCGTCGTCGGCGTTGTGATGACGTCGCGGAAGTTACTTAGACGCTGCCCTCGCGCACTGACATCAGTTCTTTCTTTTTCCGCGCCAGCAAGCGCAGATCTGGGAAGAGCGGTACCCCCAGTCACTTTTTGACTTTTTTGCGACTTTTGTCAACTTTGTTTTCGAGTCTTACGACTCCTGGTGCACGAGGGATGCCCGGTTTCAAGGCCTGCGGCTCCTGTTCCCGAATGATGTCGGTGACGGATCCGCACCGCGTGTGCCTCTTCTGTCTGGAGCACGACCATGACCCCAAGTCGTGCTCCGACTGTCGAACCATGGTCCCGAAAGCTCCTCGAGGCCCGGCAGTCGGCTCCGCGTCGTGCAAAGTCCTGGTCGCTTGGGAGGTCGAGGGACTGATCGCGGAGTCATCACTCCTCTTCTAAGTCTTCGCACTCGGGGTCAGGTAAGTCGAAGCATAAGAAGAAGTCGAAGAAGCGTCGTCGCTCTTCGACTTCCCCTCGTCTGTCGGCCGACGCGACGCAGGGTGCAGGTGGTGCCACTCCTGCGGCTCCGCGTGCGGAGCCTTCAGGGTCGACTCCGGCCTTCCCGGGAGCAACCCGTGCCCAGCTTCGTCAATTTTACGAAGCGATGCACGCCATCTTTGGGCAGTCCGACTCTGCCGGCGTGCCTTCGGGCCCCGCGGACTTGGCTGGGGCCCTGGGCCTCCGACGCCGGCAGCTTCGGCACCGCAGGGCCCCCTTGGATCCAGGCGTGGATCCGGATCGGCGCCGGTCGACCGTGTTACACCTCCACCGGCGCCGACTCCACCGGCACCACGTCTGCAGACTATGCCAGCTGGACCCCCAGCCGGCGTCGACCCCGGCTCTCACCTCCACGTGGATGCGGAGTCGGACCGGCGTCGGCCGACGCCGGTCTTGAGGCTGATGGGTACTTTTGTGCCTGCATTCCACCCTGGCCATTTTCAGCCAGTTTGGCAGCCAGAGGAGGGTGAGGAAGACTGGGAGGGGTCTGAGGACCCTCTCACTGCTCAATTGGAGTACGACCAGGACTGTAGAGAGGACCTGGGGGATGCCAGTGGTCTAGACACCTCACCAGACCTTAGCATGTTGTCTCCTCCTACCGTGGCTACGGAGGAGGGAGCGTCTTACGCAGTGGTGTTGCGTAGGGCGGCCGAGGCCCTGAACCTCGAGCTACCTACTGTGGCAGTCCGGACTAACCTCCTGACAGAGGTGCTTCAACCGGCAGCGAGCTCTTCGGATCCCCTGCTGCCATTTAATGAGGCCCTTACGGACCTTTTGGGCACCTGGTCCAGGCCCACCACAGGGGCTCCTGTGGATAGGATGGTTGCCAGACGCCACCGCCCGGCTCCGGCGACCCCACTTTACTCTCCCAACATCCCTCCCCCGAGAGCTTGGTAGTCCAAGCCTCAGCGTCCCAGAGCGCATTCCCTACCGCACCACCGGACAGGGAATCCAAGAAGCTTTATCAGCTTGGGAAGAAGTTGTTTTCTTCCTCCAGCTTAGGGCTGCGGTTGGTGAACACCGCATGCCTCTTGGGCCGTTATTCCCACTCCGTGTGGGATATGGTGGCGCAAGTTCTGCCTCAGTGTCCGGAGGAGGCCCGGGCCGTGCTCTCCCGTGCTGTTGCCGAGGGGAGAAATGCAGCAAAGTTCGCCATCCGTTGTGGGCTGGACACTGCCGACTCACTGGGTAGGACCATTTCAACGTCGGTGGCGCTTCGCCGTCACGCCTGGTTGAGGACGACTGGCTTTTCTGGGGATGTCCAGAACACCTTGATGGACATGCCCTTTGATGGCCGTCGCCTGTTCGGCGACAAGGCAGACAGTGCGCTAGAGCCCTTCAAGGACTCTCGTGCTATGGCCAAGTCCTTGGGCCTCTCCACCAGGCACCCTGCACGGTCTGCCTTTCACCCTTTTCGGAGCCACAGGCCAGCGCAAGCTGTTCCACCTAAGCGCGGCCAGGGACGTGGGAACCAACGACGTGGTTCTGGGGGCCAGAGGGCGGGCCAGTCCATCGCAGCCCCCTCTGCAGCAGCCTCGAAACCCTCCTAGTCCGACCTTTCAGGCCCATCAAACGCCAGTGGGCGGCAGGATTCGCCATCACCTCCCTCACTGGCGCACCATCACGTCGGACAGGTGGGTTTTGCAAATAGTCAGAAGGGGCTACTCCCGCCCCTTCAAGACTATCCCTCTACCCATGCCACCCCAGTACCATTGCATGTCGGGGGGGATCATCTGACCCTTCTCCAACAGGAAGTTCTGGCTCTCTTGGCCAAGGGAGCCATCGAGCGCGTGCCTGCCCCAGAAGTAGGTTGTGGTCGTTATTCCCACTAATTTCTGGTGCCCAAGAAGCACAAGGGCCTGTGTCCTATCTTGGATCTCGGGGACGTCAACCGCTTCCTCCGGAAGGAGAAGTTCAAAATGTTGACCCTGGCTCAGGTCTTGTCTGCCCTCGACCCTGGAGACTGGATGGTAGCGTTGGACTTGCAGGACGCTTATTTTCATATCCCCGTCCTGCCCGCGCACCGGCGTTGCCTGCGGTTCACGGTAGGCCACGAGCACTTTGTTTACCGTGCTTCCCTTTAGCCTTACCAGCGCACCTCTGGTGTTCAGGAAAGTGATGGCGGTGGTCGCAGCTCACCTGCGCAGATCAGGGGTTCCAGCCTTCCCCTATCTCGACGACTGGTTGTTGAAGGCGTGCTCGCCCCTGGCAGTCGTCTCCCACCTCCAGACAACGGCCGACCTCCTGCATTCGCTGGGGTTCTCCATCAATGTGCCAAAGTCACACCTGACCCCCTCTCAGAAGCTCCTCCTCATCGGAGCGGTTCTGGACACGATGCAGTTTCGGGTTTATCCTCCCGAACAGCGAGTCCGGGATATTCGGGCTATGATTCCGATCTTTCAGCCTCTATCCTGGGTTTCGGTCAGGATGACCCTGAGGCTGCTGGGCCTCATGGCCTCCTGCATCCTGCTGGTCGATCATGCTAGGTGGCATATGCGGGCTCTGCAGTGGGACCTGAAGTTCCAGTGGCCGCAGCATCAGGGGAATCTGTCCGATTGCGTCCAGATCTCAGAGGGCACTGCACGACAATTGCAGTGGTGGCTCACGAACCAGGATTGGGTCAACAGCAGATCCCTCTCCCTTCCCCAACCAGAACACAGTGGTGACAGACGCATCCCTTCTGGGATGGGGCAGCGGAGATCAGAGGCCTCTGGTCTCCGGCGGAGTCCGAGCTCCACATCAACCTTCTGGAGCTTCGGGCGATCCGTCTTGCACTAAAAGCCTTCCTTCCCTCTGTCCGGGGAAGAGTAGTGCAGGTGTTCATGGACAACACCACCTCCATGTGGTACTGCAACAAACAAGGCGGGGTGGGGTCGTGGACCCTATGTCAAGAGGCTCTCCGTCTCTGGACATGGCTGGAACATCAGGGCATATCCCTGGTGGTTCAATACCTGGCAGGTTCACTGAACGCCAGGGCGGACGAACTCAGCCGCAGGTGCATGATGGATCACGAATGGCGTCTTCACTCTGAGGTGGTGCAAGGTCTCTTTCAACAGTGGGGAGAGCCTTTGTTAGATCTATTCGCCACCGAAGAGAACGCGCAATGGCAGCAATTCTGCGTGTTGGAATTTCCAAGACTGCACTTGCTAGGCGACGCTTTTCGTCGCGAGTGGAGTTGCGGTCTTCTATACGCCTTTCCGCTTATACCACTTCTGCCCAGAGTG
>CAWUFW010001848.1:2392500-2550317 GCA_963921515.1 Calotriton arnoldi | reverse complement strand
GGTATAGCGGCCCAAAAGACAAGCGGTGTTAACGGACCGCAAGCCAGCACTGGAGGAAGAAAACCTTTCTTCCCAAACTGATCCAGGCGTTTGGATTCCCTATCCGGAGGAGCGGTAGGGAAGGCGGTTTGGGAAGCGGAGGCTTGGACAACCAAGCTCTCAGGAGTGGGGTGGACAGAAAGAAACAGGGGGTCGCCCGGAGCTGGGCGATGGCGTCGTGACACGTTCCGATCCACAGGAGCCCCTGTGTTGGGCTTGGACCAGGCGCCCAAAAGAACGCTCTGTGAGGGCGTCGTTAAACGGCAGCACAGTCTCCGTAGAGGAGGCTGCCGGCTGAAGCACCTCTGTCAAGATGTTAGGCTTGACCGTCAAAGTAGGGAGCTGGAGACGTAAGGCCCCAGCAGCCCTACGCAACACCGTACCAAAATTGGCCCCCTCCTCCGTAGCCACGGGAGGAGACAGCATGCCAGTGTCAGGAGAAGTATCCAGACCACTGGCCTCCCCTAGACTCTCTGTCCAGTCCTCATCATACTGACAGTTGCGAGTCAGAGGGTCATCAGACCCCTCCCAGTCCTCCTGGTCCTCCTCTGGTTCAAAATAAGGAGGAGGAGGGACATTTGGGACCCAAGGGCCCATCGGCGCCGGAGCCGGCGCCGAGCGACGTCGCTCCGGGTCCATGTCCGGAGCCGGAAGGAACTGGGGACGACGCCGCCCGGAGCCCAGGGCGGCGCCGAGAACGGCACCGGAGACATCGGCGCCGGCGGAGGTGTCGTGAGGTCGACCGGCGTCGATGGGGGTTGTGGAGCCGGGATCGAGGCCGGGGCCGAAGCCGGAGCCGGGATCGAGGCTGGAGTCCCGGGCGACGCCGGGGCCGGAGCCGCCGGCGACGCCGGAGCAACCCCACTCAGAGCCCGCGGGGCCCGAAGGCGCACCGGAGGGGCCTGAAGGCCCGAAGAGGCGGGCCATGGCCGACAGGAACTCCTGTACCTGGCCGGATCCGCCCCCGAACCCGGGAAGGGCGGGTAGGACGGGGGCGACTCCACAGGCAAGTCCGGGGCCGCGGGGGCGGGGACGGTGCCGGGAGGGGCCTCAGCCGAGTCGCGAGATCGGCGAGGCGAAGTCCGAGAGCGACGATGCTTCTTGGACTTCTTGTGCTTAGACTTACCGGACGAAGACTTCGACGCCGACGACCGGTGTGCACTCCGCGAGCGACCCCTGGACCTCTCACGCGACCGGGGCCTCCGTGGAGCCGAATGCCGGGCCTCGAGGAGCTTTCGAGACCGCTCTCGCAAAGCTTTGGGCTGAGGGCCTGGCATTCGGGACAAGACTCGGTGTCGTGGCCTCGGCCGAGGCAGAAGAGACACTCCCAATGCGGGTCGGTGACGGACATCATCCGCGCACAGGCGCCGCATCGCTTGAAGCCGGGCATCCCTACGACACCTTAAAGATGGAAAAAACAGTGAAAAAATCACCAAAAAGTATGGTCAAAAATTGACCAGGGCACTGCTCTTCCCGGATCTGCGCTTGCTGGCGCGGAAAAGAAGAACTGACGCCAGCGCGCAGGGGCGGCGTCTAAGTACTGCCCGCGACGTCATCCCGGCGATCACGACGCCGACGACGGACGCGGAGCCGCACGACGCCGCCTACCGACGCGCAAGGGTACTGCTACGCAAAACTTTCCGGATCCAGCCTGACGCCTGGGGATATTCTAAGGTAAGGAATCTATCACTAACGTGTCTCTTTCAGATCGTACAACTAAATGCACTTTGTGAATAGGCCCCTTTTTGTGGTCTGGTTATAGTACATTTTCTGTCTTCTTCCGAGAACAGATCTTCTAGTTTTCAGTTATCTCTACATCCCCCATGGCAACCTCATCCTGCCATGTCCAATGAAGCAGTTGTATCAGTCTATAGATCCCTAATCGAAAATTATCTACACACTGCTCTCTCTCCACTTCAAAACACCATTATCACATAGAAAGCCCAACACTGAGAGTGATCAATCAGATCATCTCTGGTTTCCCTACCGGACATGTCTGGCTCCGAAATCTGGATTAACTATTATCCAGGTTGTAGGAGATGGGTATCTCGTGGCCTGTCTGGTTCAAACAACTTTGTTCCAATATGACAGAGTGATTCTAGTGGCCTAGAGCAAGGAACCATGCCTTTGTGATGTTTAGGAGTATCTGCAATAAACTACTTATTAGCACTTTTTTCCTTGGTGGTCATCACCATGTGTTTTAGCACTTTAAGGGGAACAACTCACATAAAATATATTATTGTGGGGAAAAAACAATTTTTACACAGGGTATTCTTCCTATCCATAAAATCTCTGATATCTCCAATTAATATAAATCTTTGCATAATGTATCCAAGTGGTGGACATTACAACTGAAATACTTATTTTATAGTGGGGGGATTGCTATGCTCAAATATACTAAGCTTAGCAGGCCCTATCTAGCCCATACCTTTGTGATATGCCCCATCTTCATATTTTGACATCACCATTCTCATGCCTCTTGATTTCTGCTATTTGGTTATAAACCATGAGACCATATGAATTGTTCTTGGTTCTTCCAGCAAAGTTGGTAGAGGATCTGTAGGGTATGTCACAAAGCACAAGACAAAGTAGCGAACAATGCAATTTCCACTACACTTGACTTTGTTTGCATGTTCATAATTGCTGGATTCAACATGTTCTTCACATGCTTGTGTATGTGAAAAGAAAAGGCAATAAAGACATAAAAAAAAAACATCTTCCCCTCTCCCTTAAAAAACGTCACTCTTTGAGTTGATTAAGTCTCATCATATTATTGAATCTAGCTCATCATGCCCTGTTAATTGTTGCAGGTTCTTGAACTCTTTTCTTTTTATGAACATTGTGATCCTGTAGTGGAAGAGGTGTGGCGCAGCGGCCAGGGTGCCTGACTCCGGACCACGGGGTTCACGGTTCGATCCCCAGTGCCAGTGGCAGGTTAGCCCAGCACCACGTGACTCTGGGCAATAGCTCGCTTAATCTTCCTGAGGGCCCCCAGCGCCGGGACACCTCTCCGGAGGTAGCTGTGCGCTTTACAAAATGCTGGTATTTCATAATAAAAGCATACCAAGCTAACATAATGTGAAAAGGATAAAATGTCAACGGCTTTAAGGAACTGTCCTATGGGGGATAGGGGGACTTATCTTGTGAAACGTCTTACAATAGCGAACAAGCAATACAATAACAAAATGAAAACAAATGTTACTAAACTCCCTTGGTGTAGTGTGAGGGCAAGCTCTCTAGATCATCCACGCTGTTTGGGTTCCCCCAGGATTCGCCTATATGTGATTCTCAATTGGCGTGTTCTTTATCATCATTTAAGTGGGGACTAAGGTCTGTTCGCCCACCAGAAAGAAGTGAGCGAGCCGACCACCAATCTTGTTTCAATATACAACCGAACTTTCTCCGATTTACCCTTGTTACTTTACATTTGAGCCCTCTCTGAGAACCCTCTTTTAGTTTTATGCTTTGCATTAATCCTCTCTAGTCCAGATCTGCAATAAATTACAGCACAGAGAACTGGGCCACCTTGGAAATTGATTTGGATAAGGCTATCCAGCGAGTCATTGTCATTGTACTCGATGATGACTTTACTCAATAGCATCTTCAGACTCAATCACTTCCTTAACCATTGCTTGTTGTTTGTTCCTCTCCCTCCTCTTTTCTTGTCTTGACCTTCTGCACCTGCCAAGGTGGGTGTTTCTCCATCATACCCGCTGCCTCCTTTCCTCTGTTGGTCTCCACTTTCAGTAGGGTGATCAACTCTTCTCTTGTAGTCAAAGAACACTGTTTAGTGTTCATGCTAAAGATCAAGCGGAAAGGGTATTACCCACCTGTAGGAGATTTCTTATATAATAAAAAGTCTTTTACCACTTTTAGTGATCTTCTGGCTAATACCAAGATTGAGATGATGTGGATCAGGCGTATCATGGCATCTCTGTAAACAAATGCTTCTGATCTCCTCGCAGTATCTCCTCTTCAACTAAAGTTCCAAAAGGGAATGCGGGCCAGCACATCATTTGGAATTTCATGTGTATTCTGTGGGTGTGATCGAGCACAACCATTTGTCACTTCGATACTGTAGGAGGGTGTGGAATAGACCTTCAATGTAATCGTCACGTTCTGCATTGGTGATTGTTTCTGGAATACTTCTGATCCTTGTATTATTTTGTCTGGAACTGTTTTCTCAGTAATCCACTCTGTCTAGAAGCTCCCGATGAAGTTTCTTCAGCTTGCTTTTCCTTGCTTCAATCTCATCATTATCATGAGCACCTTCTGTCATCACTTCCTCCAACTTACCTACCCTTCTTCAAATCTTTAGTATATTATGGTCCTATTCAGGTAAGGATTTTGGGAAATCTTGTCTCAATGCTTCCATCTTTTTTTAAACTCCTGAATCAGTAGGTGAATGTGGCACTTTGTAGATGGAGCATTCATGTTCATGCTATCTATAGCTTCAATTTGTGCTTCCTCTAAATGTGTGCTTGGAAGTCCTCCTGATTTAACTATTTCTTTTGGGGTTAAGTGCATGTCTTCTTATTGAGGCCTTTAGTGACCGTCCCACGTGCTGACACCATGTGACTTTAATTATAACAATCATGAATCGAAAGTGCATCTATTTGAGTGAAAAGTCATATTACAAGACCTATATAAGATCAGCCGGGGAATAGCAACCTCATTGAAAAAGCCAGGCTTTAATTAGGTCTGACACACTTTTCATATGCCTTAGTGCTGCCCTGTGATCGTTGGAGTGTTGAGCCAGTATTTAATGTCATTTTTGGTTGATGTTCTGCTGGGCCACACATTTCATTCAGAAGCTCTTCAGGACAGGTGTTACACTACCAGTTCCTCTCTGCCACCATCACTGCTGCTCTGCAGTCTCCCATTGCTCAATTTGCAGTTGGGTCTGGGACCCCAGTTCCATCACTATGCAGGCCTATATTTTGCGGCTGGGCTTTGGTCATCCGATCTTTCCCACTATCAAGGTATATTACTGGGTAGATGATCTCCTTTTATTCCTCCTTTGGGGACAGTCCATTCATTCCTGTATTGAGGATTTTTCAGCGGTCATCATTGTTTACAGGCATGGACGGAGGGGGAGCCCACAGCTGTGAGCTTTTATCAATATAATCCTGGGACGAATCTCTGTCCCCCACTACTTGCCTATCAAGATTTTTGCTCACTCGAATTGAACCGGCCCCACTCAGAGACCCAAACATTATTTGTAGCAGTCCTTTACCTGGGAGAAACAATCCGGGCCAGGCAGCACGGCAAGCACATGCTTACATGGGTCCTCTTCGTAGCCAAGCTTAGTTGTTCCGATTTTTCTTTTGGTCAGCATCCCTATCCAACCCTAGGGGCAGCAATATTTAACAGCTTGGTATTAAATCTGCATTTTGCACGTCTACCACTGGCTGTGCAAAAAGTGTTTTATCAGAATGGTAATGTGTAGCTTCTTGCTCTACCAATTTGACTCTCGAAGGGCATGCCCCCAACTACGTCACCAACCTCTGGCTTCTGCAAGTATTCAGAACTGTATTTTCATCTCCTGGTGTCAGAAGACTACATATATGTATGGTACTACTATGTGGATCCAAGCGAAGAAAGTGGAGTACTTGCCTCCTATACCTTTTTATTTCTGGAATTTCTTGCACGTGTAGTCAGCAAATTACACATTAATTTTTAGTTATGCCCAGGATTGTGAGCACATAGTGAAGTTGTTAGGATAGGTTTTGATTTGTTTAGGTGCTCAGTTCTACTCAGACACCATACATGTACTACAGTGACAGTACAGCAAACCCAAGCTTAAGACTGTTAGCAACTAGTGGTCATTGCATATCAGACTCTAACTAAACGTTTTTAGATGTTTATGTAATTAGTAGCCTAGAGTCTCTGGTCTAGTTTTGCATCAAAAGCAGTATTGATCACAAATTAAATTGCACTAACTAGGATCCTCTGTCTCCACTCTGGGTCCTCTGGACCTGAGAAAATGAAACGTTATGTACCTGTAATCCTAGTTCTCAGCATGGGTATTCTTTCTGAATCTATAAAAAGTACAATATCTCCACAAATGTGTGGGATCCTAAGAGCACCATTTTAAAAAGAATAATTTTAAGTAGAAAAAACATGCCTATTATAGGAGGCCACATTTTCTTCATGTGTTTTTGTTATTTTACTTTTAACAACTAAATTCAATTCGCTTATTTAAAAGTATAGTGCTGTTGATTGAAAACTGTAGGAAGCTGGCTCTTTATATAGTATAACAAAAAGAGGCATGCTGTGTAATGAGTCTTTGTATCCCTTATAAGTGGACAGGGGCTTGATTTAACAATCCCAAGGTGCTCTATTTGTGGTAGTGTGGTCGAGCAGTCTTAGGCTTATCAGAGGGGAGTTTTAGGCATTTTTTCCATACAAAGAGTCAATAAATGATACACACTGTCAAAAAGGAGATCCACACCATTTTAGAGAAATAAATCGTATTTGATGTATATATGAACACCAAGAACTTCGTAATTGGGTAAGTGCTTTTCAAGTTATTACTTTTACAGTTTTTAGCAGTGTTAACAAACAGGGATCTTTTATGCGGTAATGAATTCCTACGGAGAGAAGAGCATTTACCGCATACAGGTGTTTACAATAGAATTTCAAGGGTCCTCATTAGGTTGTGAGGTGTTAGAGGGCTAAGGTTCCAAGTTCCCCAGCAGTTCGGTTTTACCGGCCCTGGTGTGTCCAGGTGTAGAGGTACTAGACAGATTGGTAGCCCTGTGCGCTACACTGTTGGCAAAGAGGGGACCCGGCCCAGGAAGCTCGGGTGCAGACGTTTTTGGTCATCTGGCCCTCGTGCCTCATAGACTGTCTTCGTTCTCAGTCTGGACCAGAAAAGGGGGACGAAACAGGCAGCTGGGTTACTCTCGGCGCTGGCCTCTGCGGAGCGGACGTCCCTCATCGGTCTTCAGATTGTTGGAGTCCGGATTGGACTCTAAACAAGCGTTGGTCACTGCAAGGAGTCAGGTACCCTGGGTATTGGTGAAGGGAGGCTCATAGGGGTCATGCCATCTCAAAACGTGGTAAAGAGATGGATCTGCTCCTTTGGATAAGCTGACCTTCTCCTGGCAGGCTACTGCGTCAGTGGACCTGGTGGTCAGCAGATTCTTGAAACCAGACGTCACTGTCGCTGCCTGCAGGATGCAGGGAAGTGGCTCCGCCACTCCAAGGGAGATGATGGCTGGATTTCAAAGTACTGGCAACCCTATGAGGCTTCTGGAGGATGCACAGCTGCAGAATGAGTCTGGTCTTTGCTATTGTTGAGACTGGACAGGGCAGGGTTTGGCACCAAAAGTCCACAGCAGTCTTCCGTTCTCGCTTTTAATCGACTCTTTAGGTCCTCTCCTTCTGTAGTCAGGTGAATCTAAAGTTCTGGTGTTAGTGGGCAACCATAATACTCAATTTAGGGGCATTAGGAGAGTGTAGAGTAGTAGTCAATGGGCTACTTACCCATGGGGTCACTATGCTCTCTATATGACCATTTCCTGTGGTAAGTGGGAGTAACCCTGTCCCAGTGTTCCTAATTCTGCCATCACAAAGATGGTGTAAATTCCTTAGAGTGGGGTACATCAGACAGTTCACCCTAAGGGTGTGTCTGACCTGCATGGGCTCTGCGCCTCCTCGCATGACTAATTTCCCGCCTGTCCTGCTGTCAAATGGGCCTTAGGGCAGGGGGTGGCATCTCCCAGGTCTGGGCAAAGCTAGGGTTACATATCAAAGGCGGAAGAGGCACTGAAGCCTCTGGCCTTGATATGTTGAGTTACTAGCCATCCTGCTGGAGGAGGTGTAAACACCTTCCGCCAGAGCAGGCCTTGTTCCTGAGCTCTGAGAGTGAGGCTCTCCCCTTCTAGGGGGTCAGAAGTGCATCTGTGGTGGCAGGCTGGACTGTACCAGTCAGCCAAGCACACTAGGGGGCTAGTAGGGTACAGGGGTAGCCCTAAGGTACCCCCTTGATTCATGTATTCATAAATACATCACTGGAATCAGTGTGGGTTTATTAATACAAGGTGTTTGATACCAAACACCTTTGGTTTCAGTGAAGCCATCATGTAGCTGCGGAACTCGTACTCACCAGTGCCCAGTGCATATAATCAAGATGGCTTCCCTAGCCACCTTCAATGTCTAAGAATCGACTTGGACATCACAGGGGCATATCTGCTGATGCAGATATGTCCACACAAGTACTATAATGCACCCTGCCTTAGGGCTGTAAGGGTGACTTACATATATTCCATGCAGTGTCTGCAGGCGTGGCACACAGGATGTGTGCCATGTTGTGTTTTCACTATTATCTGCACCATTTCACGCAGTCTGCAATGGCAATCAGCATGAGTGTGGGAGGGGTCCCTTAGGGTGGCACAATACATGCTGCAGCCCATAGGGACCCTCTTTAGTACCCATGCCCTATATACCAGGGGTACCATTTTTCTAGGGACTTACAAGGATGCTAAAGTTCTTGCCAATTGAGGAACAA
Source organism: Calotriton arnoldi (assembly GCA_963921515.1). Classification (NCBI taxonomy): domain Eukaryota; kingdom Metazoa; phylum Chordata; class Amphibia; order Caudata; family Salamandridae; genus Calotriton; species Calotriton arnoldi. The sequence goes on along the minus strand of CAWUFW010001848.1, from coordinate 2,541,763 downwards.
TTGTACAGTTGTAGGGTAAATATATCTGGCACTGGGGACCTGGATAGCAGGAAACCAGTGCACTTCTGTCAAAATTGCATCAGATACCAGGCAAAAAGCAGGGGTGATCATATCAAAAGGGCACTTTCCTACAAAAACGCAGCTGAATTAAAAAAAATGTAAATCCCAGAGTAAATGTAAAATGTAGCATCTAATAGACTAAGAACCCACTGTGCTAACAGACATGGTAACTTTAAGGAATTTCTTGAGGCTGCTAGCCTTCCCATTATTCAGTGCAGGGTCAGGGAGGCAGTTGATTCTGAAAGAAATAGAGTGGAAGGACCATAAGATATGGAAAAGATGGGGAGGCAGTCAGGTTGGTTGATTCACAGAGAATACCTATGAAAGGGATCTAGGCTTATGAGTAAGTATCTTTTCCTTCTGTGGCATGGAATTCTCTCTTATATTCATTAACACTAGAATAGAACACCAAGTTGCATTGTGCACAACACTTGAGAAGGATTCCAAGGACGAAGGCGGAAAGTGAAAAGAAATCCTAAGCAAATAAATTGCACAAGGAAGCCCAACCTAACACAGTATCAGTACTGGACTCAGAGTCATTACAGTAATGTTTGGTGAATGTATGTACTGATCTCTAGGTTAGTGCTTTGAAAATTTTAGGAATCTGAATATTTCTCATCAAGGTATCAGTAGCTGCTTTCCCATGTGAGGAATGGGCTTGAGGCTTACCTTGAGGAGGTCGGTTAACTCTTTGGTATCACATAATTATACAGGACACTGTCCATCTCGCTTTGGTCTGCTTAGATGAAGCCATCCAGGTACTAAACGGACTGCTCGCAATTTACAAATACCTGTTTGGCTTTTCAATAGGCTTTAGTTTGTCCAAGTAGTGAATTGGAACCAGCTTCACATCTAGGATACTGAATGATCTTTCTTCCTAAGATGTATACTCCAGAAAGAAAGTTGGTGAGATTGTTTGATTGATATGAAAATCTGAGATCACTCTGGGCAGAGAAGATGAATTAATAAAAAGACCTTTGTTACAGTCTAATACAGATGGAGTCCCTCCAAACACAGAGCTTGAAGCTCTGTCACCCTTCTCCCTAAAATTATAGCCACGTAAAGGACTACTTTCCAAGAAGTGTGTAGCAGGTATGCTTTGCGCACCGGCTCAAGTGGAGGGCCCATTAATTGGGAAAGGACAGTGTTTAGTTCCCAAGGAAAATAAAGCCACCTGAAAACCTTCTTTAGACCCTCATGGAAATCCCTAAAATAAATGAAGAAGATGAATTAAAGCAGTCTCTTCTTGATAGGTTCTCAGATCCACCTGCTCCTAAAGACACCATATTCAGAACTTCTTCTAATTGAAAGCATAAAAATGACTAAGTGGATGTTGTTTTTGCTTCATTCCAGATTTTCATGCAGTCATCTGGTAGATTCAGGCAGCTGTATTGTAGGTACTGGCAGGCAGTAAAATACTGCAAGTGCAAATACTGCAAGTGCAGGCTAAAATGAAATATTCTGCCCAATATCCTGGTAAGAAAAATTTGCTGTGTGTGGAAACTTCTTGTGAGTTTGAAGTGACAGGTAGATCTGGATACCACCATTGTCTCAGCCAGTCAGTAACAACAAGGATCGTTGTCATCCTGTACTGCACCATCTTGAAGATGACTTTGAGGAATCGTAGGAAAGGCATAGGCAAATGTCTTCGACCAGTGAATGAAAGTGGCATTACCCCTGGATCCGGGAGTCTGGATTACGTGTTCTCATGTGGTAAACAGGTTGATATGTGGAGTTGGCCGGTCTCGAAAGATGTCTTCCAGGACACCACTGTCTAGCACTCACGCATGCTGCTTTTTTAATATATCTCCTGAGCCCACCCATTTCCAGTTCTGTATGTCTGGAAGGTGAATCACCGTCAGAGAAGAATGAGTTACTTACCTTCGTTAACGATGTATCTGGTAGAGACACAGTCTAGCCGCACATTCCTTAACTTAGAATATCCCCAGGCGTCAGACTGGATCCGGAGAATTTTTTGCAGCAGCACCTCTGCGCGCCGGGAGCGGCACCGCATGGCTCCGCCCTGACGTCGTCCACGGACATGACATCAGTGGAGCCATTTAAGTCCCTCCCGGCGCGCTGACGTCAGTTTTCTTCGGAGAAACCTTTTCCGCGCCACAACGCGGAGCCACCACCAAAAAACTGAGTGTATGGGAACAGTGTGCGAAAAAAGATGAAAAATCAGTGAAACAAAAAACAAAAATTGACAGTGACAAGCACTGTATACTGAAAACAATTGAAGGGAAAAAACAGAGCACCGCTCTGAGAAACAGCCCCGCAAAAGTGAAGACTATGCCCTCCCCCGAGGCAAAACGACATATGAAAAGAATGTCAAGGCAGACGACAGGAAGCCTGCAATAGCAAGATCTACCCGTGAAGGGCAACAAGACCGGAACCACATAAGTAATGACGATCTACCAAAGGTCGGCAACACCAGGAATGCTGTATCCCCTTTAAGAGATCTATGGACTGAGGCACAGTCAAATAGACCCCAAACCAATTGACTGTAGTAGAGTCAAGAAACAAGAGACCCCAGAGCAATGGAGAAGGTGGGAGGGAGGGAAGAAGAACATTAGTAGGCCCCACACTGGAAGAACCAGGGTGTAGGGATGTAGAAGGATACATGAACCCGCCGCCCAAACACGAGAATGGGTGGAGAAGAACAAGTAAAACAGAATGAATCATCCTACCGAGGAGGGAGGTGAAAAATGCCACCCCGTAGGAAGATAAAAGCCACCCGGAAGGAGGCGAGTGCATAACACCCAACCTGAAAAGTCCTCGCAGAGCGGGGAGGATGGGCGGGCGCTAAGGAATCTGCAGCTAGACTGTGTCTCTACCAGATACATCGTTACCGAAGGTAAGTAACTCGCTCATCTGATAGAGACATCTAGCCGCAGACTCCTTAACTTAGAATAGATACCAAAGCCATACCCCATAGGAGGCGGGTCTGCGACTGAACCCCACCAGGGTCCCAAGAGAACCCAGTCGTCAACAAGTTGACTAAACACAGTGGGGGCAGCAATGCCAGCATGGCCAACACCAGACCAGTAAGCTCTGTAAGGAGCGGAAAACAATGGGAGGCAAAGGCATCACAAGCCGCCCAGGGACGGCATGAAAGCCCTCTCGTTTGTACAGGGTTTGAAAGGGAGCACAGAACCAGAATGTCAGTGCGGAGTCCATAACTTCCGCAAAAGAAAGTGAACTGATCATAGGAGCCAATGGATCCGCAGGATCCGATGGATCTGCAAGAGACAAAGACCCAGAGAGAGGACAAGACGGTATGACCGAGTCAGAGCATACAGGTCGAGCATGCACAACAGTGGAAGAAGCACTGTTGAAAGCGTACTCAGCTAGGAAACCTTGGACAGCAGTGGTAGGATGCTGACCATGTCCAGGAAGAGCCTGTGCTACCAGAGACACAAGACCTGCCATTGCGCAATCGCCCCTTCACAAAATGACATGTGAGAGGGTGGACGTCAACAAGCAGAATGACATATAACCATGACTACAAAAAGAGACATGCATGCGGGGGACAGAAGTACACATGGGCAGACCGTGTGTACCGCTAGAACCACGGCACGTAAAAGGAAATGCACAATGGAACGCAGTGAGAACAGCCCAGATGCGAAAGATGCATCACCAGGTGGGAAACCGACGAAAGGGAGCCGGCAAGCTGGACACACAGAAGGCTTGCTCCCATGATAAGGCATAGAGCAAGACCACGGACACCGCAGCAAGGAAACCCTAGTATGCGTTCCCAAGAGCGCACCAGAGGTACCAACAGCTATGTTGCAGAAGAACCGGACAGAGCAATGTCCAGACCCGTAAGTCGACAACGGCCACCCAGCAGGGAGGAGTCACAGTCCCCAGCGAGACAGACTGGGAGACTGAGCAGTACTCGAAAGAGTCAGTACTAAACGGACATAGAGTAACAGGAAATTGTACAGAGATGTACATACAACACCACACAAGACAGTGAGTGTCCTGAAGAGAACACTTCCACAGAGAGCAGCAGTAGCAGCCCGAAGTAGAAGTGTGACAAACTCCCTGCGCGGAAGCAGCAGGGGAAGAGGAAACTCCTCCTTAAGAGAACACTTCCACAGAGAGCAGCAGTAGCAGCCCGAAGTAGAAGTGTGACAAACTCCTGCGCGGAAGCAGCAGGGGAAGAGGAAAACCCCTGCGTGGGAAGTGCCCATGGAGTAGGGCACAAGGCAATGTACAGTATTGGCGTACGTGGCGAGGATGCCACAGTCTACAGACAAAGTCCAGACAGGACTGAACTACGAACAAGTACTACCTATCCCGGAGAGAGGAAAGTAGAAACCAGTCATCGCAGGAGCGTAAGAAAGCGTAAGCCCCTCGTGGCAGCGAACATACTAGGGAACATCCACCTGACGCGCATAGAACACAAAAGAACCGTGCCACGTCAGCCCTGCGTGCCTGGGAGCCGCGCCACAAGGCACTGACTTGAGGTCGTCCATGGCCAGGACGAACTGTGCCAGAACGGAACAGGACAAGGTGGTCCAAGGGACAGTGGCGGACGATAAGGGCAGCCAACATAGACAAGGAGAGCGAAGCTGAAATGACACTCCTGGAAGGGGTAGGCGAGGCAGAAACCTCAAGAAAGTGAGCATCTACAGATACAGGGGAGTGCTACAGACCAACCGCAGACCCCAACACATAGGCAATAGCCTTTGAAGAAGACTCCACAGGAGTCTATCAAGCCTTCTGTGTAAGGAAGGCAGCTAGACAATAGCCAACGAATACCCCACATAGGGTAAGCCTCAACCCCAGCTAGGGGCACCTCTTGACCACGAACTCATAGACAGAGGAGTTAAAAGAAAGCAGAATCAGCTGACCAGCTGCACTAAATAGAGCAAAAACGCAGGGAAGCCGTACAGGCTGTCTGGGTATTATGTCATGAACCCAGGGCCCAGAACAAGCAGAGACAACACTACACCGGATACTAAAAGTCCACAAAAGGACTAGAAAGCACAAAGTCATGGGAGCCCAGACATGAGGCGGTTGACTGCTGATTCCGCATGACTGTCAAAAAGGGTCACGCCATCAAAAGGCAAATCCCGAAGACTCTCCCGAACATTGTCAGGGAAACCGCCATCGCGCAGCCAGGCATGGCGACACAGAGCAATGGACCTGGCCATCGCACGACCCACAGAGTCAGTGGTGTCCATAGCCGACCGAATGGTAAATTGTGCCATTTCTCAGCCATCATGAAGGAGACGATCCAGGTCAGCACGGGGACCCTCTGGAAGAGCGGGAAGAAGACGCTCGACCGAGTCCCAAAGGGCAAAAGTAGCCTGTGCAAACACGCAAGACGTGTTCAGAGCACGGATGCCCGAACTAGTGGATGCAAAAATTTGGCGGCCACATGTCTCCAACCAACGAGACTCCCTAGTGGGAGGTAGCAACGGGAGAGGAGAGGAAGGCTGCGAGGCGAAAGCCGCCTGGACCACCCGGCCTTGAGCCCTAGGATAAAGGGACAAACAGACAGGGTCATCTGGAGCCGGGCGATGCCGACGTGCGATGGCCCGATCTACAGGGTCTCCCGAGGAGGGCCGTGCCCAGGTGCCAAGAAGGGTGTCAAATAACGACCCGCCAAAAGGCAGCAAGGGCTCCACCTCGACAGCATCCTGGTGGAGGAGATCCAATAATGGATCAGAAGGCAAGGAGACTGAGGGGGGTGCAGGTGTAAAATAGCTGTAGCCCTGCGAACAGCCCTCGCAAATGCCGCGCTAGCCTCTGTAGCCATTCTAAGGGGCGATAACAAACCATCGGTAGGGGACGGTTGAAGACTAACGCGTCCCCCAGAAAGAAGAGACGCCGCAGCCGGAGGCCGAGCAAAGGGCCACTGGCCAGGGGGCAGCGGAGCCGGAGAGCGTCGAAACAACCCTGGGTGCTCCGGGCCCTCATCCTCTTCGAACAGAGGAACAACAGGGACCGGCGCCAGCACTGGCGTCGTATCAACATCGACAATCACCAAGGGTGACTCGGCCTGGCGTCGGACCGGTGTCGACTCGCCCTCTACTGAGGCCTGCGGGGAGGAAGGATGTCGACAAGGAGTCGAGCTCCGTGCTGCAGCAGCATCCGACGTCGGGCGCAGGGAGCCCCAAAGGGCTATGCGGAGATGGGGCAGAAGGGCTCGACATCTGACTGGGATGCCCCTCCGGGCCGTGTCCCGACAGCCGCAGCGACTCCGGAACCGGAGTCGAGGCACTCGGCCGGCGCCGAGGGCGAACCCGCCGGCGAGGACCCGACCTGAGTCCCTACCCCTCTGTGGGGCCCGAGGGCGCGCCAGGGAGAGGGGGTGACCCAAAGATGGAGTGAAGAGCCTTGGAATAGGCTTCCATCTGGGCCCGAGTCGCCCCAACACCCGGAAAGGGTGGGTATAAGGGGACCGACTCCTGGGCGCCCGCGCCCAGTAAGGACCGGAAGCAGCGGGCCCCGTCGTCATGTTTATGTGAGGTCGACGACCTCCGTGACTTGTGCTTGTGCTTACCCTCGGCAGGCGAATGACGTCCGCGGGAACGACTCCGTGACCGGACCCGAACAGGAGCCCCAGCTCGAGATGGAGATCGGCGGCACGAAGGCTCTGAGCGGGACATCCGGGTGGTCAACAACTTCATCCGACGCTCCCGCAGGGACTTCGGCTTCATCTGCCGGCAGGCGTCGCATTCCTCGGAGTCGTAGTGCTCTCCTAGGCACCACATACAGATCGCGTGCGGATCCGTCGCTGACATCTGCCGCGTACAGGTCTTAAACGCCTTGAAACCCGAAGGCATCGCACACCGTTCCCTGACGCCGAAGGCGTCGAGAAGGCCTGAAACAACAGGCCAGAGGAACCGCTTACTCCTGGATCCGTGTTGGGATGCGGAAAAGAAGGAAACTGACGTCAGCGCGCCGGGAGGGTCTTATATGGCTCCACTGACGTCATGTCCGTGGACGACGTCAGGGCCGAGCCATGCGGCGCCGCCCCCCGGCGTGCAGAGGTGCTGCAAAAAATTCTCCGGATCCAGTCTGACGCCTGGGGATATTCTAAGTTAAGGAATCTGCGGCTAGATGTCTCTATCAGATATGTTTCTTGCAATTGCCCTGCGACCGGATTTTTGATCTTGTTCCCCTCTGTTTGTTGATATAGCTCTAGGTGGTAATGTTGTTCATCTCCAATCAGAGTTGAAAATGCTGATATGGACTGAAGGAAGAAATTCAGAGCCAGGTGAATAGTGTTCGATATTAGTATGTTGCCATGGTACGGATTTTCAGAGCGTGACCATGTGCCATGAGCAGACGGATCTCCCATGGAGAATTTTTGAGCATATAGACAACAGACTTTGCTCTGAAGGAGACACCATTGATTGCACTTTATCTATTTTTGCCACTATGTATTGGATTGTAATGTATTGAGTACAGAAATTATTTTGTTCAGTTGATCTGCAGAACTAAACCAGATAGTAGAGATGGAATAATCTTAACATCTTGCTGGAGCTTCGATGCATATTTGGGTTTCACCAGCCAAGCGTGAGGTGTAGATAGACAAATATCCCCTTATTTTGCACAGCTGGAGATACCACTGCCATGTACTTGAAAAATACTCTTACGGCTGTGTTGCATGCAATACAAATCCAAGTATATGTTGGAAAGTTTATTCTCAGCAGCACAGCAAGTCCACCTTCACAGGAAGGCAATAAAAGTTCAACTGGCTTGCACTCTGCATTCCATGGCTAAAACATTCCACAGAATGCAGAACACAATCTAAACCATAACACAAGCATATGCATATCAAACATTTTAAAAACAATGCAACACTCCTTCCCCTTTTAAAAGAAAGATAGATAAAAGAACATAGGTCACGATGAAATAAACAAAAATAATATATATCAAAGGAACACATCTAGCAGCATGCTGAAGATACATAACTTGCAAATATCAATACTCTAAAATAAACAATGAACACTGCTATTTAACTAATTCAGCATATTTGGCAGGAGGCTGTCTGATCCTGCTCGCCCCTTTGACCCTTGAGGCTACAGAATCATTTGTACCTTAACTCACCAAATTGGATCCAGTTGAACTTTCCCCATCCATTTGGCTCCCCCAAGTTGTCTAGTAACTAAGGGGCCGATTCCGATTCGGGCCGGAAATCTCTCCGACCGAGCCGGACCTGGAGAGATTTCCGACCGAATCGGACCCGTGCAGCCCGACCGAACGAGTACGATGCGCACGAATGCCATCGGACTCGAGTCGGTCGGACTCCCATTGAAGTCAATGGGAGCCGGTCGTACAACGCGTACGCGGGCTCCCATTGACTCAATGGGTGCGAGGCGGACAAGGGCGCCCCCTACAGCGTGTATGCGGCGAAGCGACTCGCGCCGTACACGCACAGGTAGGGGGACCCATGGGTCCCCATGTGTGCGACTCGCGCGGCTACGCGTACAGGGGGGTCCGACACAGACCCCCAAAGTACGGCTCCGACTGCTCTTTCGAGCCGGAGTGCGCGGCTCGGTCGGACTGCTCGCGGCGCGCATTGTACTTACCCGGCCGGGGAACGTCTCCATTGCGCGGTGCGAGTCGAGTCCGAGCGAGTCGGTCGGTGCGGTTAGACCCGGGAGCGAGTCGGTCGGGACGCCCGGACGAGTCGGTCGGCGATTTCGCATCGTACTCGCTCGCCCGGACGCGCGTACGAATCGGTCGGGAAATAGTGCTCCGAATCGGATCCGGTTAAGCCGAATCCGATTCGGAGCCCTACCGGCCGAGATCGGAATCGGCCCCTAAGTGTTCTCATTGCTCTTATTGCCCTAATGAACTCTGTTATTGAATCTCACCAAAAATACTTTGTCCTCATCATCTGCCTCATTACAAGCAGGTATTGCTCCTGTATACTTGGCCACCCTCTTCACATTCCACATCTTTCTGTCTTGAGTGACAACACAATTAGTAAATACTTTCACTACTTTCATGGCCTTACCAAACCTGAAGAGACCCTTTTTACTATTCCTGGTTTCAGAATTCTAACCCAATCTCCAGCCTTGATCTCATGCCCCTTCGCATTCCACTCTGCATCATACCATTCTTTAGTCTTATTTTGTTTCATTTTTACTCTTTCCGCTACCTCCTTCACATCACACTTCCCTTCTACTCTTCCAACTTCATTTTGAACCACCATGGACATAAGCTTGAAACAGGATCCCTGCCCTTAAGGCCCTCACAATATCATGCTTTATGTTCTGAAAAGCCAACTGATGTCTCTACGACAACACATTTACTACTTTTTGCCTCAAAAGTTCTCTCAACGGCTCCATTTTGGTGGCAAAACCTTTGATAAATTTGCTGTAATACACATACCAACAAAAGACATCGGTTGTTATTAGTTTGTGGGTGCTGATGCCTTAATAATGGCGTCTACATTGGATTTCTTGGGCACCACTCCATCACCCGACAGAGTGTGACCAAGATATTCTATGGACTTTTTATACAATTTGCAGTTAGATCCTTTTAGGGTCAACCCCTTGTGTCTCCAATCTAATGCACACCAAAAATGTGCTGCAGATGTTCCATCTCATTCCTGGAAAATATTAAAATGTCATCTTGGAAGCATTTTACAAAACCATCAATATCTTTAAACAGGTGAAACATAGTCCCTGAAATTCGGAGTCCGCAGAGGCCAAGCCAAAAGGCATTCTGCTAAATTGGTACAACCCTTGCTGTGTGATAAACACCGTAAATTGCTTAAAGTCTTCAGAAAGTTTGATTTAATGGTATGCCGACATCAGATTTAGGGTAGAAAAGATATTGGCGCCTTCTAGCATAGACACTATCTCGTTGATGTTGGGCAGTGGGTGGCAATGAACTAATATGTTGGAATTTAAGGCCCTCAAATCCACTCACAACCTCAACTTTTGGTCAGCTTTGGGAGCCAAAACTATGGGTGAAACCCATTCAGCTGACTCAGTTTCTTCAACTATACCCTCTTTGACCAAATCATTCAGCATTTCCCTCAACTCTTCCCTGACATTAATAGGTACTCCCCTTAGTTTCTGTTTCACTGGTATTGCATTGCTTTTTATTTTGCCCAATTACTCACTGAAGACATTTGGAAAACAGTCTTTTACCAATTTTTCCTCGTTTCCTTCACCCATGCATAATTCCTGTTCCTCACTTCCTTCAGCAAACAGTGACACAGGCTCACTGCATCAGGGATTAAATATTATGCCCAACTTCTACTGGGTAAGGTAAGGTAGGTAAGTTTATTATGCTTGATTAATTAAAACCATTGCATACATAGACATTAAAATCAACAGATTGTGTTAATACAAGAGTTACACAATAATAAATAAAAGGTTCCACTTTGTTTTTATGCATAAAACGATTAAGATTATCACGTAAAAAGTAGTTTCCTCAACAGTTAATGCTCAGTCTAATTAAAAGTAATTTGGTAAGAATTGTCTTTTTAAATTTCCACTCCGCCAAGTTCTTTTGCAAACTTTCACTCTAGAATATTTAACTTATTCTTGAGGTGCATTAGTCATTCAAAATGATCCCAAGCTTCAAACAGTTACTGATTGTGCCTGTTTGTGGCATCATAGTGCTGTTGTAAGTATTCTCAAATTATCTTGATGAACCATCTTGTAGAGCAAAGTTCATGGCCGATGATGTTACGTTTTTCAATCTCAATGTAGTGAGATCTAACAATTTTGTGAGGCGGCAGTTTAGCTGTGCTAAAGTTGGATTAAAGCACAGCATTACCGCCTGCCTGCAAGACCTGACTCCGTGCTGGTTAAAAGATGGTTTTAGTAGGGTGCACCTTATGTCTTTTAGTTTGTTGCAGATGCAAATAATGTGAATAAGGTTTTCCGTGCCACAGGCACACAGACGGCATGGCTGGTCTCCTCCTCTTCTTTCCCAGGGCAGCAAAAACGGGGCGATTGAGCCGACTCCCAATCGAAGTTTTAAATGTTTTACTTGGTCGGCAACTTAGTTCCTGCCTTGAGGTAGGGTTGCGGTTTAAGGACGTCAAAATTGTTAAGCACAGCCCAACCATGGGCTCTCTTTGATAGTGCTTTCTCGTCCTCTATGACAGATATTAGTCTTGTTGTGTTTGAAACAATGTTTTTAAATACAGAATAAGCCGTTGGGCAATTCCAAAGGTCTATCAAGCCTAAAATCTTGATGGATTCCAAAAGATATTTGTTAGCTCGCGATTTTCCGGTACGAGACAACTCTACCCAGAGGTGGTTATTCAAAGTCCCCTCTTCGGCTGTTTTGATCTTGTGCCAGCATTTAACGAAGGCTCCCCTTTGTTCTATCACCTGGTTTTGAAGCCCAAATTCCAACCTTATTTGGGCTGGAGAGACGTATTTGGGGAGCTGAAAGATCGCTCGATAGGCGGTCGCTATTATACTATCTAGAGTTGTTGCGTCTTTCCCTCTCAATGATTCACTCCCATAGGTGATTGTGGGCTGTAATTTAGCTTGCAAGACCTTTAGAAAAGGGTCTAACGTTAGGTCAGGCAACAGCTTCTTCAGAGGTTTGAGTGCTAGATAGGTCATAGTTCCCTTCCTTCGTAAGGATTCCATTTGTGGCTTGAAGGAATTGCGTTGATCTAAAAGGATGCCCAAGAACTTGTAGCTTGTTACACAATTTAGTCGATTACCATCAATCAATCAATCAATCACGGCATTTATAGAGCGCGCTACTCACCCGGGAGGGTCTCAAGGCGCTGGGGGAGGGGGTAAGTTACTGCTCGAACAGCCAGGTCTTGAGCTGCTTCCTGAAGGAGAGATGGTCCTGGGTTCGCCGAAGGTGAGTGGGGAGGGAGTTCCAGGTCTTGGCTGCCAGGTAGGAGAAGGATCTTCCTCCGGCGGTGGCTCTGCGGATGCGTGGTACGGTGGCGAGGGCGTGGCTGGTTGATCGTAGCTGGCGGGTGGGCGTGTAGAAGGTCATGCGGTCGTTGAGGTACTTGGGGCCCAGGTCGTGGAGGGCCTTGTGTGCGTGGGTGAGGAGTCTGAACGTGATTCTCTTGCTGACGGGGAGCCAGTGCAGGTCTTTCAGGTGTCCGGTGATGTGGCTGTGCCGGGGGATGTCCAGGATGAGTCGTGCGGAGGCGTTCTGGATGCGCTGGAGTCTTTTTGAAGTTTGGCTGTGGTTCCGGCGTAGAGGGTGTTCCCATAGTCCAGTCGGCTGGTGACGAGTGCCTGGGTGACGGTCTTCCTGGTTTCAGTGGGGATCCATCTGAAGATCTTGCGGAGCATGCGCAGGGTGTTGAAGCACGAAGATGAGACGGCGTTGACTTGTCTGGTCATCGACAGGGAGGAGTCCAGGATGAAGCCCAGGTTGCGTGCGTGGTCCGTTGGCTTGGGCGCGGTGCCCAGGGCCGGGGGCCACCAAGAGTCGTCCCAGGCGGAGGGTGATGAGCCCAGGATGAGGACTTCCGTCTTGTCTGAGTTCAGTTTAAGGCGGCTGTTCCTCATCCAGTCGGCGACGTCTCTCATCCCGTCGTGTAGGTTGGCTCTGGCGGTGGTGGGGTCGTTGGTGAGGGAGAGGATCAGCTGGGTGTCGTCGGCGTAGGAGATGATGTTGAGGTTGTGTTGGCGTGCGATGGCTGCGAGGGGGCTCATGTAGACGTTGAAGAGGGTTGGACTGAGTGAAGATCCTTGTGGAACGCCGCAGATGACTTCGGTGGCCTCGGATCTGAACGGGGGAGGCGGACTCTCTGGGTTCTTCCGGCGAGGAACGAGATGATCCATTCCAGTGCTTTCTCTCGGATTCCGATGTTGCTGAGGCGCTTCACTAGGGTGCGGTGGCAGACGGTGTCGAACGCCGCGGAGAGGTCCAAGAGGATGAGGGCTGCTGTTTCCCCGTTGTCGGTTAGGGTTCTGATGTCGTCGGTGGCTGCGATAAGGGCGGTCTCGGTGGTGTGGTTGGCCCGAAACCCGGACTGCGAGGGGTCGAGGATCCATTCGTCTCGAGGAAGGCGGCAAGCTGTCTGTTGACGGTCTTCTCGATGACTTTGGCCGGAAACGGAAGGAGCGAGATGGGACGGTAGTTCTTGAGGTCGGTGGGGTCCGCCGTTGGTTTCTTCAGGAGGGCGGTAAGCTCGGCGTGCTTCCAGCTCTCCGGGAAGGTGGCGGTGTGGAAGGAGGAGTTGATGATGTCCCGGAGATGGGGTGCGATGGTGGCGTCGGCTTTGTTGAAGACGTGGTGTGGGCAGGGGTCGGTTGGTGATCCGGAATGGATGGAGTTCATCGTGCGGGTGGTGTCTTCGGTGCTGATCGGGGTCCAGTTGCAGAGGGTGGTGGTGGCGGGCGTTGGTTCGGCGGTAGGGTGCGTGGTCTGTGCGTCGAAGCTGTTATGTATGTCGGTGATCTTGCGGTGGAAGAACGCGGCGAGTGAGTTGCAGAGGTCTTGCGAGGGGGTGATGTCGTTGTTTCCGGCGCTGGGGTTGGAGAACTCTTTGACGATGCTGAAAAGTTCCTTGCTGTCGTGGGCGTTGTTGTCCAGTCGTTCTTTGAGTGCCGACTTCTTGGTGGCACGGATCATCTGGTGGTGTTTGCGGGTGGCGTGCTTGAGGGCGGTCCTGTTGTCTGTGGTCTGGTCGAGTCGCCAGGCTTTCTCGAGAGTGCGGCAGTTCTTCTTGGATTCCTTGAGTTCGTTGGTGAACCAAGGGGTTTTCTTGCTTCCGGGTCTGCTGGGAGGGTTTTTTAGTGGTGCGAGGTCGTCGGCGCAGGCGGTCAGCCACTTGGCGAGGTTGCTGGCTGCTTCGTTTGGGTCCGTTGTGTTGGTGGGTGTGTTCTGGCTGAGGGAGGCGGTGAGCTGCTCGGCGGTGATCTTGCTCCAGCTCCGGCGGGGAGCCTGTTGCGGGTGGTGGTGGGTCGCAGTCTTTCTGAAGCTGAAGTGGACGCAGCTGTGGTCGGTCCAGTGGAGTCCGGTGGCGTGGCTGAAGGAGATGTGCTTGCTGGAAGAGAAGACGGGGTCAAGCGTGTGGCCGGCGTAGTGGGTGGGCGTGTTCACCAGTTGCTTGAGTCCGAGGTTGGCGAGGTTGTCCAGCAGGGCGGTGGTGTTTCTGTCGTTGTTGTTCTCCAGGTGGAAGTTGAGGTCCCCTAGGAGGATGTAGTCGGCGGAGGGCATGGCGTGCGGGCTGATGAAGTCTGCGATGTCTTCGCTGAATAGTGTGCGTGGTCCCGGGGGTCTGTAGATGAGGGTGCCTCGGAGGGTGGTCTTGGGGTCAGTGTGTATCTGGAAGTGTAGGTGTTCGGCGGCGGTGAAGGTCTCGTCGGAGTTAGTCGAGATGCGGATGGTGTTCTTGTGTACGATGGCGATGCCTCCTCCCGTCTGGTTGACGCGGTCCTTCCGGGTGATCTTGTATCCGTCCGGGATGGCTATGGCGATGTCGGGCGCTGAGGAGGCGTTCATCCAGGTTTCGGTGAGGAAGGCGACGTCCGGTGCTGTTGCGTCGAGCAGGTCCCAGAGTTCCACGGCGTGCCTGTGGACGGAGCGGGTGTTCAACAGGATGCATTTCAGGTGGTTGCTGCTGGTGCTCGACTTGGCGGAGGTGGTGCACGTCCGGGGGCAGGTGAATCGGCAGGCTTGGCAGGTGAAGGGTCCGTGGGTGCGTCTCGGTGAGGCTCGGTAGCAGGCAGGGTTCCGGCCGGCATTGAGTGCGGTGAGGGTGGCGGCGTCGTAGGTCCGTCGAGTAGTGTTGCATCGGTGGGATCCAGGGGTCCTGGCGCTGGGCGCGGGCCAGGCGCGGACGGGCGCAGACGGGCTTACCTTTGGCGCACCTTCGGCGCTCCGTCGGTGCTCCCACTGCGCGCGGCCGCTGCGCGGTCGCTCAGGGGGCGTCATAAGTAAGGAGCCTGGAGGGAGGAGCAGCTGGGTGGCGGGAGCGGGGCGGCGAATGGAATCACGGGGGGGCGGGGCCGCAGGGAGGCAGTGGCGGGAAGTCCCAGGAGCAGCGGGCAGCGGGAAAGTCCCAGGAGCAGCGGGAAAGTCCCAGGAGCAGCGGGCAGCGGGAAAGTCCCAGGAGCAGCGGGAAAGTCCCAGGAGCAGCGGGCAGCGAGCGAAGGAATCTCCAGGCAGGAGGCGGCAAGGCAGGCAGGAGCGGCAGCAGTGAGTGGGGCGACCAGGTTCCAACTGGGATTTGTCTTCTTATGGTAATTTACTATCATGATTTTAGTTTTTTTGAAGTTTATTGTCAAGGAGTTTCGTTCCGAAAATTTTTGAGTTACTTCCAGGAGGTGCTGAAGGCCAATAGGAGTCCGACTAATCAGGACTAGATCATCAGCATATAGCAAGTTTGTTAATGTCGTATTACCTAGCTTCGGTGCGTGTGATGAACAGTTATCCAATTCCGTGGGTAGATCCGCCAAAAAGAGGCTGAATAGCAGCGGAGCTAGGACACATCCTTGTTTTAAGCCCTTGTTGGTGGGAATTCTTCTAGAGAGGTGCGTCCCTGCACCTAGCTTTATTCTTATCCACGTATTGGTGTGCAACAGCCTAAGTTGATCTAGGAGGATGGCTGGTATCCCCCAGCTGTCCAGTTTGCGCCAGAGCTTAATACGGTCTATGTGATTGAAAGCTGCGGAGTAGTCTATAAAGCAGAGATATAAAGGGTATTTTCCCTGCTTCGCAGTATCCATAAGCATGGTTAGGGCCATGATGTTGGTGGTAGTAGTACCTTGCCCTTTACAGAAGCCTGTTTGTGTTATTGGAATGATGCGGTTCTTGGAGGCCCAACAGGCCAATTCATTTAAGATGATCCCTGCATAGTACTTTGCCTTGGTGTCTATGAGGGCTATTAATCAATAGTTATTTGGATCAGACCTGTCTCCCTGTTTATGTATTGGGCTGATAATTGAGCCTAGCCATGACTCTGGAATTGTGGTAGTCCCTAAGGCGTGTCTGAAGACTGGGACTAATGCTTTGCTCCAAAATTCAGGGACAGATTTATACAGCATTGGAGGGATGCCATTGGGGCCGGGGGCCCCAGCCCGTCTGCCTCTCGCAATTTGTTTCCGTATTGCCGATGCTGCTGGGCCATTCTGCTCTTCTGCTGCAGTTGATGGACATGTTAGGGCTGATAACAAATACGGCTCCTGCTGCATCGGCATTAATTTTATGCTGGCGTCTTCGTGTAGGCGGTGTTGATTTAGCGCTTCCGTTGTAAGGTAATTAAAACAGATTTTTTGGAACGAACGTGGGCTGGCAGATTTTAGCTCCAGGTTATTGAAATGTTTGAAGAGATAACCAACCCAGGTTGCTTCTGCAATATTGGAGTCTATGCCGTGATGGTTGGGTCGCTGTAGTTTGTTGACACTCTGCCAAAATTTAGCGCTATTTTTCTGATTGGCATCGAAAAGAAGTTTCGCCCATAACTCATTTTCCGTTGCTCTTTTGTGTGCCCATCTCCTCCGTTTTGCTGCTGTGCTTTGTAAACTGAGGTTGTTTGGAGACTTACAAAGTAATTTTAAGATTTCGTTTATGGAGTGATTTATTTTTTTTGAGTTTGGGCTTTTTATCGTCTTAGCTGTACTGGCTGAGACTTTCTTCTTCCTTTTGCTCTGCCTGTTAGTGAATGCCACTCCAAGAGATGTAACAAACTTTTCCCAGAGTTCCTGAGGATCTGCTGACTTGTCATCTAATTGGTTATACAGATCTTCAGCTTTAAGTGATATTTCCTCAATATTATTAGAGTTGCACCTTATTCTTTTGAGATTGCTAGTCTCGTCCAGTGCAATGGTTTTGCTTTTGTCTGGTGTTTGACTTGGAGTTGTTAGAAGGCTTAGCTCTTGTGGCACATGATCACTTAGTTCGTTATTTCCAATTTTGAAGCTGACAATTTTATTAAACAGTGTAAGAGTTGTAAAAGTAAAGTCAAGATGTGAGGAGACTGTTGCCGAGTGAAATGTGGCTGCTGGTGGATTGTCCTCCTTGAAACGACCATTTAGGGCTCTCAAATTTAGATGCTCCTATTCCTGAAGCAATTTTTCCACGCTTCTCGCTGGCTGGATGGACTGTGTTGTGCCTTGCGTCGGGATTCCCCATGCGCCTGTGAGGTCTTGCGTAGGGTCGTCATCTGGAGTGAGCCCTAGGAGATGCATAATAAAATCTCCTGCTAGAATAATGAGACCGGTAGCTTGCTCATCCATTACTCTCTTTAATTCTATAGGTAGCTCATTCGCCGTCCTTATTTTCTGTTTCGGATGTACATAAACGTTTATTATTATTATTTCCTGTTTGAGCTGGTTAAGCTTGAGCTTTATTTTTGCGGCCTGAATACAGCTTGGAGGTGTTAGGTGAATTTTTATTGAAACGATCTCTCCTATTTCGGTTATGGAGGCTAAAAGCAGTAATCCCCCTGAGCGGTGGCCAAATACTGAGCCCTTGATTGCCGGGAATAAGTAAGAGGTATAACCTTGCAATTCAAAAGGCTTGTCTTCCCAGGTCTCCCGGAGCAGAATTATATCCAACTTCTACTGATCTTTCCACCCTAAAGCATTCCCTCATTTTACTGCCACATAGAGTTTAACTTAGGCGCATCTACTCTTGAATTCCAACTTCACCCTCACGTAACCATCCTTATTGATATTGGAACCATCAAAGCTATCAGCGATTATATCAGAAGGTCGTGAATTCTTTATATCTAAAGTACCAAACTTCTCCAGTAAATATTGTCGGGTTATTATGGTCCGGGGGAACCATAATCCATCATACGTTTCAACTCTACACTGGAAATGTGACCCACACACTTAGGAGAATGATTCACTACTTGGTCAGATTCACCATCCCCAAATTCTTGAATGGATAACACAATCCCCTTTCCACTGTCTGTGACTTTTCCACACTCGCATAATGTCTTAGTCTCCATCACTTCTGCAGCATATGACACTTTACCACGCATCTGACCAGAACGTTTCTTGAGATCCCTTCAAACATGTGCAAAGTGCCCTACACAACAGCATTTTTTGCATTCCTTGTTAATGGCAGGACACCAGGCACAAGAATCAATATGTGAATTGCTCCCACATCTATAGCATGAGCCAAACTTCCCTGACTTTTCAGTTTTTTTAAAACCACCAGAGCTGTTTGAGCGTGAACCACTCACATTACACACATCCATCCGGTACTCATCAGGACGTTTTACAACACATACATCCTCAGTACAAGCCACTTGTATACTAGTGCCCTTCATAGCTGACATTCATTTCTTAAGATTGTTCTAATGCCGTGGTGATGTGCATAGCTGTGATCACTCCGACTGCATCCGCGTGAGCAGAGTTGACCTGGGATATGCTGGTCACGCTGGTCTCACACTGTCTTGAGCTCCTCCCAGCGGGTCGCGTTACGGAGCCCTGTCCTTTCACGCTGTGTCGCGTTCCTCCCAGCCAGCCAGGAATCAAAGTGCGCCACCTGCACACAGCTTCCAAGTGTGAGGTAAGGCTGACTCGCTCTGTATGATGATTTGAATGGTTTGTGCTCGGGCCAGCAGGCCCATGCGACCGGTAAAAATGTACCCCAAACCCACGCAGAATACCAGGTAACCAAATCCAAACATCCTGAACATTCTACAACTGCCATAATCACTCAACAAAGCATAGGTTGTGATAATGGTCACTAAATCCACTGTCCAGCAGTAATAATCCACACAGAGTGCATAGCAAAGCCTACACCAGGCTGAAATGGGTTCTCAGAGGTAAATCCATTCTTGTGCTGCTTCCTGAAACAGGTTACCTCTGTAGCTTGTCGCCATTGTTGAATGTAATACAAATCCAAGTATATGTTGGAAAGTTTATTCTTAGCAGCGCAGCAAGTCTGCCTTCACCGGAAGGCAATCAAAGTTCAACTGGCTTGCAGTCGGCATTACATGTCTAAAACATCCCACAGAATGCAGAACACAATTCAAACCATAACACTGGCATGTGCATATCACACACTATAAAGACAATGCAATAGGCTGAATTCACACCAAATGGGAGGAAGCTATATTGATAATGAGAATGACCTACTCAAAATTGGGGAAATGCCCCAAGTGTCCTGCAGATGGGGATGAGAAAATGTGCATTTTGTTCTTCAATTGACACAGTCTCCCTGGTTAAGATGAGAACAAATTTGGCAAAGTGCTAAATGCAGAATTTTTCTATTTTAACCCATTTGTTTAGCATATTTTCGGCCTAGAGTGCCCTTGTGAAGAAGAGGTTTTACTCTTTGAGTCACATGTTTCAGGTGAACAGTCCTGACAACTTTGAAGGTGTGGAAGACGGAGAAGAATGGGACCCTATTTTGTAACCAGACGTCACAATATTTAGCACCCATACCCTTCTGGTGATGTTCTTCCTGCATGCAGGAAAATGGTTCCAAATGTTTCCTCTCATCAGGGTGCTTTGTGGAGCTGGCAGAGACTGGGAGTCATTGTCTCATTAATAGAGCCTTTCCAGCTGTTCCAAAGGCTGTTGACAGCTTTTGTTTGTTTCAGAGATGCTATTGTTCTTATCACTAGAGTTGTTTTTGTCTTTTTCCACAAAGGGATGTGCATTTTTTAAGTCCACATCCATGCCCTTTAAATTGGACCGGGGAAAATTCCTTTATTTTTTTTAGATTAACAGACTTTATAGTTTCTGCTTCTGTCCTCATACATTGGAGTGCATTTGGTTCATTGAGGGAGAAGCTGGTCAAAGGGATATCCATGATCCTTTGCTACCTTTGAGGAGGCAGTAAAGTTAGTCATTCATGATGTCGCCAAGGCAGATGTCTTGAGTGGACAGATCAGCTGAATCCATTGCTACGTTGGTGGCTTGATCAAACGCCACCATTCCCTCCTCCAGAATTTCTGCAAACTTCTCGCTGCCTTCCCTAGAAAACAGGTCAGGGAAAATGTTCCAGAGAATATCATTTCTCTGTTCTGTAGCAGTAAAAGGAAGCAGTGGAACTCTTAAAGCAATAGCTTATGGTCTTCAGATTTTCTTACAAACTGCATTAATCAGATAGAGGCAAAGGCAAGAATCAGGAGGAAGAGTCTCCCTCAGGAATAAGGGATCTAGAGGTCTAAACAACTTCTCCTGTCATCTATACACAGATCTGATGGAGACCAGAGTAATTAAGGGATGCATTGTACGCTGTAATAGGCCTGATATCAGGTCTACAACAGGTTACACCGTGGCTTTGGAAGCAAAATTATTGAGGTTTCATCGATGGTACAGTGGCTTCTATATAAAGGGAGGTACCCACTGGAATGCGCAATAGCTATCTGGTAGAGGGTTGAGGCTCTGAAGATGGAGAGACAAGAAGAACATGCTTCCATATCTGACCTTCTAACAGGAGGTTGACACTTGGCCCCTTGGAGGCCCTTGACATCGACAAAGACCTTGACCGCAAAGAAACAGTTGCTAGGGGAGTTTCCTGACAGCACTGACAACAAATGTCTTAAGGTCCAATACCTCGACAACGAATGCCTTGATGTTGAGTGCCTCGATGTTGAGGGAGAATGCCATGTCATAGACTGCCTCGATGTCGACTAAGAGTGCAAGCATCAGTGGCTCGGGGAGCAATCTGAGGGCCCCAAAGGGGAAGTCAGATCTGGTCATCCCAGGGGCAGAAGAAGTGGTGTGACAACTCTGTTGCCCCATTGGGGCTGGTGAAACGTGAAGCTGACCAGTCGAATTTTCTCTGTGCTTTGTCCTGAGGCAACCCCTTCCTCCATCCCTGAGAGATTATATGAAATATATAAGCATAGCTTACACTTTGTGAGAGGGTAGGAATGCGGAAAACAGACAAAACACACACTACGTTCATCCTTCCAGGACTTCTTTACTCCACACGGAGTGCATTTATCAAAGAGTGCCGGCATGTTGACTCTAGGGACAGAGGTGAGAAAAAACACCTAAAGGAGAAGCCAAGGAAAACACAGGCAGTTTCTTTAGAAAAAGAAGATGGATGTTTAAAAACACTGAGTGAAGCAAAAAAATCACACAAATTCCCTCTTTACTGTCAAAACAAGTTACAAAAAGGCAGCAGTATTCAGAGATCCTGCTTAGATGAGCCACAGAAATAAACTGCGTCTCAGACCCTGCACTGCATGATGGGAAGGCTGAAAGCCTTAGAATTCCCAAAAGGAGCAGTGTTAATTAGTATAATGTGTGCTCAGCATATTAGAGGCACATATTTCCCTTCATTTTAGGGTTCACAAAAAGGGATTATTTAACAATGTTTTCAGCCAAACAGACTATACTATTAATTTGGCTAATTTTAAAACCACAATTAAAAAAACAGATTTTTTTTTAATGGAAACTATTTTGAAAAAATTGTGTTCTGGGGATTCTGCATGTGCGGAGAGATATTCTCCTGTTTATGAATATCAAAGAGAGTCCATGACTGCAAGACAACAACCACTACATATGTTGAAAAATGCACAAAAAATGCACAGCTGGGTTAATTTCAACTATCTGATCACTCGAACAGTTTAAAGCGCAAGGTGAGAATACTGGCTGATCCTGTTGTGTGTTTTGAGGCATGCACTGATGGGTCCCGGCCCTTGACACTCCCCTACTACCTGATATTGCTATTTTATGTTAATTCCCATGACATCTCGTGTGAAGGGACAACTCACACTCTTATTACATTATGTTGGTTGAGTGACAAAATAGGTCTAACTAGGTAAACGAACTTGGGAGGTGGTTGGTTTGTAGTTTCTAGTGCCTTCTCCTTATTCGATCTCTATGTCACTTATAACACCATGAATTCATATACTGTATGTGACACACTGCTGAATCCATACTACCTGTAAATTCTTCCATGTATATGTAACTGCAAAAGGATGTGTTTATGTTTACAAAAATGCAATAAAATATGTTTTTAAAAAAACTCCATCATGTACCGTTCTTGGTGTTCTACACCCTCTGGATCGGTATATCACCTCTGCTACATTTCGGAGCCTAATTGGGTTACACTGAGAATCAAGAGTCAAGTGTTTTGAAACATGAAACAATATTCTATTATTGAATTATTTTGTATCCATTTCTCGGGTGAGTGAAATGTGTTTAGGTGATTACAAAGCAATAAAGAGTTATTGAGGGGTAGTTGAGAACATCAAAATGGAGGTCATAGCATGCCCTATTCTCAAACAGGTATGTGTTTCTCTTAAGATGGTCCATCAAGCCTGCCTTATTGTTGTACCATACATCTTTCATCCTGCTTTAATAGTCTGTTATTTAACTTCAATCAGGATGAAAAGTGTGGTGTCTCCAGTTTGACAAATCTCCTCTCTCTTTCCTTAAAGTTCTTCATTTTGAACCCCAATTACTTCAATATTTGAGCACAGAGCTATTTATTGATGTAGGCGAACATTAATGTACTTAATCAATAACTGAGGAATAAACCAACTTCTGTTTTGACAAGTGTATGTTTGAGATGATACAAAGTTTGCACCTACTGTGGTAAACTTTTCTATTTTATAAACCGTGTTCATGTTTACTGTCTTGCATTGATTCTGTAACCCCGCTAGATACATAGCTGAATACCATTTGGTGTACTGAATGATTTTTTTTTTGATAATCAATTTTATTAGCATTTATAAAAGCAAAAACATAGGAAGACAGCAATGAAATGCACGATACATCAGTGTCAATCATCGACAAATAGTAAGGTAGCCCAATCAAAATACATGGCCCTTGCACTGGCTCTCTCGGACATAGAACAAAATCATAAAGCAAGTGGGAAGTCTGCGTGAATTTCAGCCCAGCATGTTCAGCCACTTGCCCCATATACTCTCAAACTTCTCAGGGCAGCCCTGGGCCTCAAAAAGAGGTTCCTCCTGGGCCGCGCACCAGGCCACCCCTCGGCGCCACTTACGTACAGTGGGAGGCTTTGCCTGTGACCAGGCCGCCGCAATGTCTCGTTTGGCCACTGCCAACGCCGTGCCCAAGAAACACTTGTCAGCTCGAGAGCCATCCAAGCCGTCAAACACCCCCAGAAGAAGACGGATGGGATCATGTGGGACCTGCCATCCCAAAGTGTTTGTGAGTTCGGTTTCTATACCCGCCCAGAAGGAGGTGAGTTTGGGGCACAGCCAGACCATATGGAAAAAATCGGCCGGGGCCTGGCCGCAGCGTGTGCAATCCGTTGAAGGGCGCAGAACCGCCCTGTGTAGGCGTGTAGGTGTAAGATATGCCGTGTGGAGATAATACAACTGGATGAGACGTAGTTTCGAAGAACATGTCAGGGTCTTGGGAGCCATCAGGGCGTCACGCCAGTCCACCTCCTCCAGGGGACCCACCCATCCATCCCAGCAAGTCCTCAACGCATCTAAGGTGACAGGGCCGTTGTTCACAAGAGAGCGATATATTCGCGACAACCCCCCCTTTACCCAGATTGCCCATCATAACCTGAGCCTCTAACGGATTGAATTCAGGAAGGGAGGTACTGTGTGGGACGTGTGTAGTAAGGGCGTGACGGAGTTGCATATATTTATAGAATTGAGTAGGGAGAAGGGAATAGCGTTGTTGCAGGTCAGAGAAAGCCCGATGTGGTCCCCCACCCAAATGTCCCAGAGGAGCGTAATCCCGATCTGATCCCACCGCTGGAACCCTCGGAGAGCCGATACTTCGCGTAGCCATGTACCGTGCCACAATGGCGTGTGTCGAGTGAGTTTCTTATCCCATTGCGTGTGACGCAGAGCAGTGCGCCAGGCTGTGAGGACCACTCTGGTGATCGGTGGGATGGTCAACGGAATGGGGGTCCCGTAGAGGTAGGCGAAATCCTTGGGAAGTCCATGATCCTAAGCTCAGTCCGGTAGGCCGGGTCGGACCAGCCTCCAGCAAACCAGTCATGGATGACAATGACTCGGGTGGCCAGGTAATAGAGGTGAAGGTTGGTCACCCCCATCAAAGGGAGGTATTTGACAGCGGGTCAAGGCCATCGTGGCCTCCCATTCCCCCACAGAAATTTGGTGAGCACCCCGTCAAATTCACGAAACCAACTGCCCGAGAGATGGAAAGTAATATTTTGGAGGACGTATAAAAAACGAGGGAGGATCATCATTTTAAAAAGTGCCCCTCTGCCCAGGGGATTGAGCGGGAGGGACTGCCAACGCTTAAGGTCGGATTTGGCTTTCGTGACAAGGGGTGTGAGATTAAGGGCCCACTCTAGTTCGGGAAGTAGGGCTATCCAGATCCCGAGATATTTGAACGATTGCCTCCGCAGGGGGATAGAGGACTGCCAATCAAAGCAGGCTCTCGAGGGGTGGAGGGGGACCAGGGTGGACTTCGCCGGATTGAGGCGCAGACCCGAGATTGCCTCGAACTTCCGAAGCATCTCCAAACAGCACGTGCCGGAGGTCTCTGTGTCGGCCAGTAAAAGCAGGACATCGTCCGCGTAGAGGGCTATTTTGTCAACCTGGTGAGGGTCCCAGGACCACCCTTGGATTTGAGGGTCGCTTCGTATGAGGCATGCCAGCGGTTCCATTGCTAGCGCGAATAAAAGCGGTGAGAGGAGGCATCCCTAGCGGGTGCCTCTGCGGATGGGGAAGGCTTCTGAGAAAGCGCCATTGGTCAGGACCTTTGCCATAGGCTTCGAGTACAGGACGCGGGTGAGGCGTCGGAAGTGAGGGCCAAAGCCCATCGTAGCCAATACATCTTCCAAGTAGACCCAATCCACCGTATCAAAAGCCTTCTCGAAGTCTATCAGGAGTAGGGCCAAGTACGGGGTGAGCACGTGGCGATGTGCTAGGGCAAGATGGAGGCGCCGTATACAGTGTCGCGTGCCGCGGGCGGGCATGAAACCGCACTGATCCGGGTGGACCAGCTCGTGCAGCAAGGGTCGAAGGCGCTGCGCCAATACAGTAGCAAAGATTTTCATTTCAGTATTGATGAGCGAGATGGGGCGATACTCTGCGCAGGAAAGGGAAGGTGGATGGGTTTTCGGAATGACCACTATGGTGGCCACGTCGGTCTCAGGAGGAAAGGAGCCCGACTCTACCACATGTTTAAAAAGGTCGGCCAGGTGAGGGGCCAATACTTCGCGATTGGTCACGTAATATTCCTGCGGGAAGCCATCGGGACCCGGCGTCTTCCCAGAATTAAGTAGGGAGATAGCACTCTGGATCTCCTCAGGAATAAGGGGAAGATCGAGGTCCGCCGAGGCGGCATGGGGCAGACAAGGAAGGTGGACTCCGGTTCCCCTCAGCAGGCCGGCCAGGGAGGTCCCGGGGGTCCGGGCAGAATAGAGTTGTGAATAATAGCCAGCGAAGGCTTGGGCGATAGCCACCGATGTATTGTGGTGGGTACCAGCGGCATCCCGGATTTCAGGAATGATTCTGTTCGCCTTGGGGTAGGAGACCAAATTATGAAGCAGCTTACCATTTTTGTCGCCCCAACCGTAGACACGTGCCACGGAGGAGCGCCAGAGCATCTTAGCCGAATCCAGAGAGATCTGGCGGATCTCGTCACGGAGCAACGCCAGTTGTCTAGCCGATTGGGCATCTTCTGTGTCTCCTGAGGCCATCTCAAGCAGTGCGGCCTGTGTCTCGAGTTGGGTCAAGCGTGCGTTTTGTTCCGCCCGTTTCGCATGGACCAGACCTCTGGCCACCCCACGCAGGGTGGCTTTACCGGCCTCCCACAGCGTACCCGCGGAGGAGACAGATCCCGTATTGGACAGGAAATAGTGTTTCAGCTCTACCGCAAGCGCGTCCCTGAGGTCCGCGTCTTGCAGAAACCACGCGTTGAACCGCCATACCGAGCGCTGGCCCCCGGAGGTGTGCCCCAGGCGAAGAGAGATAGCAGAGTGATCCGAGATTCCCCGCGGGAGAATAGAGACGTCAGAGACTAGCTGACAATCTGTGGCGGGAAGGAGGAGCAAGTCAATACGAGAGTGGGTATGATGGGCTGCTGAGGTGTGAGTGTATCGCTTCAGGCGGGGGTGCCAGACACGCCATGCATCACCCAAACCGAGGGCAGCCGACCATTCCGATAATCGTTTCGAACGGGCAATGCGTGCCGAGGAGGGATCTCCTGTGGCGTCAAGGGTCGGCCTCATTACTGCGTTAAAGTCCCCCCCTATTATGGTGTGTCCTAGGGGCATGGCGGAGATTACCTCTGTCAGGTGATGGAGAGTAGAGGGAAGTGTGGCTGGAGAAATGTATGTAGACAGGAGATTGAAGACCTGTCCCTCAATCCGACGGGAGAGGGCCACGTAGCGGCCTTGTGTATCTGTCCTGACCTACGTAGGGGCGAAGGGGAGCCCATGCCGAGTCAGGATAGCCACCCCCCCAGATGCCTGTGTGAAGCCCGAGTGCCAGACCCTGTCAAAGCCATATCGGGCAAGGAAAGAGCATTGGGTTCCCAGTAGGTGTGTCTCCTGGAGAAAAAGTATATCGGGGGACTGACGTTGGGCGCTTCTGAGGATGGCAGTGCGTTTGATGCAGTCTAGCAGCCCGTTGACGTTCCATGACAGGACGTGGAGGGGCCTACCTAGGACAGGCATCTAGAAAACAGGTGGCCAGGGGAGAAAAGAGCTGGAAGAGGCCCGGGCCTCTGGTAAGATGGCATGTCTTGGTTACAAGAAAGGAATGGGGCTGGCGCTGGACGGTATGACACGGGTCATGAAGGTGTGAATGTACGTGCGTTAGGCTGTCTGAAAAAACAAGGACTATCTGCACAAACAATGCTGTGAACAGTGACTCAAACGAAATCAAAACAAACAAAAGATGAATAACAACAATCCCCCCCAACCCCAACCCCCTCCCAACACCCCCCACCCTATACTTCCAAACATGTGGCATCTGTCGCCCAGATCAAAAACAAGAAGCTACACTAAAACGGTTAGCTGGGAAAGTCATGGCGATGGACCCCTCCATGCAGTCGGATAGATCAGTATCAATGGTTGATTATTGCCGCCACGAGCCCCATAAGGTTAGCGTTGCTTTAGTCCCATGAGGCCCCACACTCGGAGTCCAGCATCCTCCCCAGAGTCACGGAGGGCAGGGCTCCGGGATAGGTCTGAGTCGGAGAGGGCTGGACACAACAGCGAGGTTGGATCTTGTTCCTGGTGTAAGTTACTCAGTGAGCTGGCCCGGCTGTGTTCATCCAACATCGGGGGAGCCCCAGAGGCGGACCGCGACTGTGGGGCCGTGCCAGGTGATCTCGAACGGTCCCCCCGACGCTCCCCCTTCTTGCGAGAACGATTGCGCCTTCTTTGTTGTTTGGGGGGAGAGGATAGGGCTCGGGAAAGGTCAGACTTAGGGGGGGGAGGACGTAAGCTGGGGCCGTAGGGGTCGCTCCTCCGTGAGCCACGTCCACGCCGCCTGTGGTGTATCAAAGAAGAGTGTCTTGTCCTGGAAAATGACTCGGAGACGGGCCGGGAAGAGGAGCCCATAGTGCAGGCCCAGGTTGCAGAGTTTTTGTTTGACCTCGGCATACGTGCGGCGCTGAGCATGAACGTCCCTCTTGTAGTCCGGGAAAACCATTATAGTGCTGTTCTGATATTTTAGGGGACCGTGAGCCCGAGCCTCCTTCAGGATAGCGTCTCTGTCTCGGAAATTAAGAATCCTGATGATGATAGGACGTGGTGGGGAGCCGGGGGGAGGTTTGGCCGCCAGGGAGCGGTGCGCGCGCTCAATGGAGAACCATGGGGAGAGAGCATCTTTGGGGATCCATGACCTGATCCAGGTCTCCACGAAGGCGTTTGCGCGTCCCTGTTCGGCCGCCTCGGGAAAATCTATGAGGCGCAGGTTGTTCCGCCTCGAGCGGTTCTCCGCGTCCTCGGCGCGGCGGTGCAGCTCCGATGTCTGAGCCTGTAGACGGGCCACCTGAACTTTCAACTGTCCCAGGTCGTCCTCAGCTGTGGAGATGGTTTGGGTCTGTGGCGCAGGTGTCTTCGGGCGCGATCTCTGCCCATCTTGGCTGTTGGCGTGGGATTCGGATCTTCCCGCAGAGGTAAGTGATGGACTTACGGGCGATCAGCTCTGGGTCCCAAAGGGCGCGAAGCCAGTCAGAATGCGGGCCACGCCACCCGTCGCCCGGACAGGCAGCCGATCCACTGGGGGGTGCACTGCATCCGCCTCTGGTAGGCACCACCGGGGCGGAGGAAGGGAGGGGTCAGAGGAATTGGGGGTGGACCCTTCTCCGCTCGATGAGTGCGACCGAATTCACCCCCGTCCACGGGTCGCGGGAGAGGCAGAGGCAGCCCCGGGGACCACCGGTAAGGCAGAGACCGGGGGAGAAGTGCAAGGAGTGAACCAGGACGGCACCACCGCCGAGGCAGTAAGCGATGGGGGAGGAGGGGTGGGCATCTCGCCGCTCGATATATGCGGCCGAGGGAGAATGACACCAGCAGGCCCCCAGGCACTCCCCGACGGCGCCAGCGGCGCGCGGCCGACTGCAGACGACAAAGCCCCCGTCCCGGACACTGTTTCGGGTTGGGGCCGTGAGTGGAGGGCTCCCAGCGTTCAGAGGCAATCTCGCTAGGTCAGAGGTAGGTGAGCCGGTGCTGCAGGGGAGGCGCAGCGGCTGCGCCCGATGCAGGAGCCAGACCGGTGTGGGGAGTAGGTGTGTCAGGCAGGTAGATGCCAGGCAGGACAAGCCCAGACCGCACGTCCCAGGCGGCACTCAGTGATGCGACGGGGTGGGTCCGGTCGGGCGTAAGCCGGGGAGGGGGGACCAGGTCAGAGAACCCCCACCCGCCCCCACCACCGGTGCCCAGCACTCACCCAACACCGCCTCGTAGGCTGCAGCCAATGGGCACAAAGCAGGGGGTCAAGAGGCCGCGTAGGCTGTCACCTCAGCCATCCCAGGAGCCTCCGGATCTACCACCCCGTAGACAGGACAGCCAGCGTAGGCTCGGGTCTATGGATCGCGCTCCCTCAGGCCACAGGAGGTCCAGGCGGCCGGGCGGGGAGAGTCTAGTTCAGAGCTCAGGACGTGGATGGCAGCAAGGACCCTTTCGAAGAGAGTCAGATCTTCCCTCCTCAGGGAGCAAGGGGCCGGGTCAGGCCCAGGTCTAAGCCAGGATGGAGCCGTAGGTGGGCAGCGCTGCAGCCCCCGCCGCTCGAGCCAACAGCCGACGCCAAGGGCATCCAGGGCGGCCAGACAGCAATCGGCGGGCCCAGAGCAGGGGGCCAGAAGACAGTGCGGGCCAACACCCCTGCCGCACCAGGAGGCTCTAGGTCCGTGGCGTCGGGCGTAGGGCAGTCGGGCACCGGGCAGCCGGATAGTACTTGTTCCCCCAGGCTGCAGGATGCCCACACGATGGCTCGGGGAGGGCCCGCACCGCAAACCAAGGCGCAGGCGTTCGCGGCGCCTCCCTCAGGGAATGCCGGGTCTCTCTGTCACTGGAGTCGAGGAGGCAATTCAGGTCCGGCCCACGCCCGGGCGGGACAGCCAAGCAGAGGTGCGGCCCCCACCGCTCGATCCAGCGCCGATGCCGGGGGGGGCGGGGATCACCTCCAGCGCCACTCACCTCCCCCTGGGACCGACTCGTGAAGAGTAGCGCACGGCCAGGTGGGGGGGGCGGGCGTTCGCACAGGCAGAAGGACTCACGGCTGACCCAGGGCGTTTCGAGGCCTCGGGGGGACTTCAGGCCCGCAGCGGAACTTCAGCGCTGGAAACTCAGGGCCAGGAGCCGGGCGCCGCCATTTTGAGCCCTTGGGGAACGGCGGCCAGCATCACAGCCGCAAAGCCTCCCCGCAGCCGTTCGGTCCGGAAAAGCAGCAGATCAGGAACTCGGGACTCCAGCAAGCACGGTGAGGAAATAATGGGGGTCTGTGGGGCACCGATGGCAGCGGATCCTCAACGCGGATGACGGAGGGGTCTGGAGCACTATCAAAGTGCGACCGCCATCTTGACGCGTTGGCCACGCCCCTTGTACTGAATGATTTAATTACTATAACGGATGTAACCTACACCCTTCATAATCCAGTTTGATGAAGTTACTGTAATACTTTTCAATCTATAAAGAATATTGCCTCATCAATTCATCTTATTTGAATTCTTTTTATTGAACAAATACTCAACAACACACTTCAGTTATACAGAATTATCTGGAAAGTTTCAGTGAGGGCATCGGGTTCATTGCTCATATTCAATACAGTCGGTCCATTACAGTATACTATCAGTGAGTTCAACCCTCAAGACATTCCATTACTAATATGAAACTCCATACAACCTTCCCTCCGGTAGCATCATCCACAGTTTTAAGGTTTAAGGTCCCTCTATACTCTACCCACCGACCCCATATCTTGCCCCACTTCCTCGGGAATCCACGTCCTTGGTACACTACTTATTCAGCTGCACAGCACCAATCGAGGTCTGCCTTCCACTCTGTAACCCTCGGCGGTTGAATCGCTCCCCACGCCCTTGCAATATTTCATATTGCCACTATGTCTGCTACCATTAGCCATATTCGTGTGTATTTCGGCCACGGGTCATCCCTGTACATATGTTGAAAAATGCACAAAAAATGCACAGCTGGGTTAATTTCAACTCTCTGATCACTCGAACAGTTTAAAGCGCAAGGTGAGAATACTGGCTGATCCTGTTGTGTGTTTTGAGGCATGCACTGATGGATCCCGGCCCTTGACACTCCCCTACTACCTGATATTGCTATTTTATGTTAATTCCCATGACATCTCGTGTGAAGGGACAACTCACACTCTTATTACATTATGTTGGTTGAGTGACAAAATAGGTCTAACTAGGTAAACGAACTTGGGAGGTGGTTGGTTTGTAGTTTCTATTGCCTTCTCCTTATTCGATCTCTATGTCACTTATAACACCATGAATTCATATACTGTATGTGACACACTGCTGAATCCATACTACCTGTAAATTCTTCCATGTATATGTAACTGCAAAAGGATGTGTTTATGTTTACAAAAATGCAATAAAATATGTTTTTAAAAAAACTCCATGATGTACCATTCTTGGTGTTCTACACCCTCTGGATCGGTATATCACCTCTGCTACATTTCGGAGCCTAATTGGGTTACACTGAGAATCAAGAGTCAAGTGTTTTGAAACATGAAACAATATTCTATTATTGAATTATTTTGTATCCATTTCTCGGGTGAGTGAAATGTGTTTAGGTGATTACAAAGCAATAAAGAGTTATTGAGGGGGTAGTTGAGAACATCAAAATGGAGGTCATAGCATGCCCTATTCTCAAACAGGTATGTGTTTCTCTTAAGATGGTCCATCAAGCCTGCCTTATTGTTGTACCATACATCTTTCATCCTGCTTTAATAGTCTGTTATTTAACTTCAATCAGGATGAAAAGTGTGGTGTCTCCAGTTTGACAAATCTCCTCTTTCTCTCCTTAAAGTTCTTCATTTTGATCCCCAATTACTTCAATATTTGAGCACAGAGCTATTTATTGATGTAGGCGAACATTATTGTACTTAATCAATAACTGAGGAATAAACCAACTTCTGTTTTGACAAGTGTATGTTTGAGCTGATACAAAGTTTGCACCTACTGTGGTAAACTTTTCTATTTTATAAACCGTGTTCATGTTTACTGTCTTGCATTGATTCTGTAACCCCGCTAGATACATAGCTGAATACCATTTGGTGTACTGAATGATTTTTTTTTTGATAATCAATTTTATTAGCATTTATAAAAGCAAAAACATAGGAAGACAGCAATGAAATGCACGATACATCAGTGTCAATCATCGACAAATAGTAAGGTAGCCCAATCAAAATACATGGCCCTTGCACTGGCTCTCTCGGACATAGAACAAAATCATAAAGCAAGTGGGAAGTCTGCGTGAATTTCAGCCCAGCATGGTCAGCCACTTGCCCCATATACTCTCAAACTTCTCAGGGCAGCCCCGGGCCTCAAAAAGAGGTTCCTCCTGGGCCGCGCACCAGTCCACCCCTCGGCGCCACTTACGTACAGTGGGAGGCTTTGCCTGTGACCAGGCCGCCGCAATGTCTCGTTTGGCCACTGCCAACGCCGTGCCCAAGAAACACTTGTCAGCTCAAGAGCCATCCAAGCCGTCAAACACCCCCAGAAGAAGACGGATGGGATCATGTGGGACCTGCCATCCCAAAGTGTTTGTGAGTTCGGTTTCTATACCCGCCCAGAAGGAGGTGAGTTTGGGGCACAGCCAGACCATATGGAAAAAATCGGCCGGGGCCTGGCCGCAGCGTGTGCAATCCGTTGAAGGGCGCAGACCCGCCCTGTGTAGGCGTGTAGGTGTAAGATATGCCGTGTGGAGATAATACAACTGGATGAGACGTAGTTTCGAAGAACATGTCAGGGTCTTGGGAACCATCAGGGCGTCACGCCAGTCCACCTCCTTCAGGGGACCCACCCACCCCTCCCAACAAGTCCTCAACGCATCTAAGGTGACAGGGCCAATGTTCACAAGGGAGCGATATATTCGCGACACCCCCCCCTTTACCCAGATTGCCCATCATAACCTGAGCCTCTAACGGATTGAATTCAGGAAGGGAGGTACTGTGTGGGACGTGTGTAGTAAGGGCGTGACGGAGTTGCATATATTTATTGAATTGAGTAGGGAGAAGGGAATAGCGTTGTTGCAGGTCAGAGAAAGCCCGAATGTGGTTCCCCACCCAAATGTCCCAGAGGAGCGTAATCCCGATCTGATCCCACCGCTGGAACCCTCGGAGAGCCGATACTTCGCGTAGCCATGTACCGTGCCACAATGGCGTGTGTCGAGTGAGTTTCTTATCCCATTGCGTGTGACGCAGAGCAGTGCGCCAGGCTGTGAGGACCGCTCTGGTGATCGGTGGGATGGTCAACGGAATGGGGGTCCCGTAGAGGTAGGCTAAATCCTTGGGAAGTCCATGATCCTAAGCTCAGTCCGGTAGGCCGGGTCGGCCCAGCCTCCAGCAAACCAGTCATGGATGACAATGACTCGGGTGGCCAGGTAATAGAGGTGAAGGTTGGTCACCCCCATACCCCCATCAAAGGGAGGTATTTGACAGCGGGTCAAGGCCATACGTGGCCTCCCATTCCCCCACAGAAATTTGGTGAGCACCCCGTCAAATTCACGAAACCAACTGCCCGAGAGATGGAAAGTAATATTTTGGAGGACGTATAAAAAACGAGGGAAGATCATCATTTTAAAAAGTGCCCCTCTGCCCAGGGGATTGAGCGGGAGGGACTGCCAACGCTTAAGGTCGGATTTGG
This sequence comes from Calotriton arnoldi, assembly GCA_963921515.1. Lineage (NCBI taxonomy): Eukaryota > Metazoa > Chordata > Amphibia > Caudata > Salamandridae > Calotriton > Calotriton arnoldi. The sequence goes on along the minus strand of CAWUFW010001848.1, from coordinate 2,508,548 downwards.
CTTTCGTGACAAGGGGTGTGAGATTAAGGGCCCACTCTAGTTCGGGAAGTAGGGCTATCCAGATCCTGAGATATTTGAACAATTGCCTCCGCAGGGGGATAGAGGACTGCCAATCAAAGCAGGCTCTCAAGGGGTGGAGGGGGACCAGGGTGGACTTTGCCGGATTGAGGCGCAGACCCGAGATTGCCTCGAACTTCCGAAGCATCTCCAAACAGCACGGGCCGGAGGTCTCTGTGTCGGCCAGGAAAAGCAGGACATCGTCCGCGTACTATTTTGTCAAACTGGTGAGGGTCCCAGGACCACCCTTGGATTTGAGGGTCGCTTCGTATGAAGCAGGCCAGCGGTTCCATTGCTAGCGCGAATAAAAGCGGTGAGAGGAGGCATCCCTGGCGGGTGCCTCTGCGGATGGGGAAGGCTTCTGAGAAAGCGCCATTGGTCAGGACCTTTGCCATAGGCTTCGAGTACAGGACGCGGGTGAGGCGTCGGAAGTGAGGGCCAAAGCCCATCGTAGCCAGTACATCTTCCAAGTAGCCCCAATCCACCGTATCAAAAGCCTTCTCGAAGTCTATCAGGAGTAGGGCCAAGTACGGGGTGAGCAAGTGGCGATGTGCTAGGGCAAGATGGAGGCGCCGTATACAGTGTCGCGTGCCGCGGGCGGGCATGAAACCGCACTGATCCGGGTGGACCAGCTCGTGCAGCAAGGGGCGAAGGCGCTGCGCCAATACAGTAGCAAAGATTTTCATTTCAGTATTGATGAGCGAGATGGGGCGATACTCTGTGCAGGAAAGGGAAGGTGGATGGGTTTTCGGAATGACCACTATGGTGGCCACGTCGGTCTCAGGAGGAAAGGAGCCCGACTCTACCACATGTTTAAAAAGGTCGGCCAGGTGAGGGGCCAATACTTCGCGATAGGTCACGTAATATTCCTGCGGGAAGCCATCGGGACCCGGCGTCTTCCCAGAATTAAGTAGGGAGATAGCACTCTGGATCTCCTCAGGAGTAAGGGGAAGATCGAGGTCCGCCGAGGCGGCATGGGGCAGACAAGGGAGGTGGACTCCGGTTACCCTCAGCAGGCCGGCCAGGGAGGTCCCGGGGGTCCGGGCAGAATAGAGTTTTGAATAATAGCCAGCGAAGGCTTGGGCGATAGCCACCGATGTATTGTGGTGGGTACCAGCGGCATCCCGGATTTCAGGAATGATTCTGTTCGCCTTGGGGTAGGAGACCAAATTATGAAGCAGCTTACCATTTTTGTCGCCCCAACCGTAGACACGTGCCACGGAGGAGCGCCAGAGCATCTTAGCCGAATCCAGAGAGATCTGGCGGATCTCGTCACGGAGCAACGCCAGTTGTCTAGCCGATTGGGCATCTTCTGTGTCTCCTGAGGCCATCTCAAGCAGTGCGGCCTGTGTCTCGAGTTGGGTCAAGCGTGCGTTTTGTTCCGCCCGTTTCGCATGGACCAGACCTCTGGCCACCCCACGCAGGGTGGCTTTACCGGCCTCCCACAGCGTACCCGCGGAGGAGACAGATCCCGTATTGGACAGGAAATAGTGTTTCAGCTCTACCGCAAGCGCGTCCCTGAGGTCCGCGTCTTGCAGAAACCACGCGTTGAACCGCCATACCGAGCGGTGGCCCCCGGAGGTGTGCCCCAGGCGAAGAGAGATAGCAGAGTGATCCGAGATTCCCCGCGGGAGAATAGAGACGTCGGAGACTAGCTGACAATCTGTGGCGGGAAGGAGGAGCAAGTCAATACGAGAGTGGGTATGATGGGCTGCTGAGGTGTGAGTGTATCGCTTCAGGCGGGGGTGCCAGACCCGCCATGCGTCATCCAAACCGAGGGCAGCCAACCATTCCGATAATCGTTTCGAACGGGCAATGCGTGCCGAGGAGGGATCTCCTGTGGCGTCAAGGGTCGGCCTCATTACTGCGTTAAAGTCCCCCCCTATTATGGTGTGTCCTAGGGGCATGGCGGAGATTACCTCTGTCAGGTGATGGAGAGTAGAGGGAAGTGTGGCTGGAGAAATGTATGTAGACAGGAGATTGAAGACCTGTCCCTCAATCCGACGGGAGAGGGCCACGTAGCGGCCTTGTGTATCTGTCCTGACCTACGTAGGGGCGAAGGGGAGCCCATGCCGAGTCAGGATAGCCACCCCCCCAGATCCCTGTGTGAAGCCCGAGTTCCAGACCCTGTCAAAGCCATATCGGGCAAGGAAAGAGCATTGGGTTCCCAGTAGGTGTGTCTCCTGGAGAAAAAGTATATCGGGGGACTGACGTTGGGCGCTTCGGAGGATGGCAGTGCGTTTGATGCGGTCTAGCAGCCCATTGACGTTCCATGACAGGACGTGGAGGGGCCTACCTAGGACAGGCATCTAGAAAACAGGTGGCCAGGGGAGAAAAGAGCTGGAAGAGGCCCGGGCCTCTGGTAAGATGGCATGTCTCGGTTACAAGAAAGGAATGGGGCTGGCGCTGGACGGTATGACACGGGTCATGAAGGTGTGAATGTACGTGCGTTAGGCTGTCTGAAAAAACAAGGACTATCTGCACAAACAATGCTGTGAACAGTGACTCAAACGAAATCAAAACAAACAAAAGATGAATAACAACAACCCCCCCCAACCCCAACCCCCTCCCAACACCCCCCACCCTATACTTCCAAACATGAAGCATCTGTCGCCCAGATCAAAAACAAGAAGCTACACTAAAACGGTTAGCTGGGAAAGTCATGGCGATGGCGATGGACCCCTCCATGCAGTCGGATAGATCAGTATCAATGGTTGATGATTGCCGCCACGAGCCCCATAAGGTTAGCGTTGCTTTAGTCCCATGAGGCCCCACACTCAGAGTCCAGCATCCTCCCCAGAGTCACGGAGGGCAGGGCTCCGGGATAGGTCTGAGTCGGAGAGGGCTGGACACAACAGCGAGGTTGGATCTTGTTCCTGGTGTAAGTTACTCAGTGAGCTGGCCCGGCTGTGTTCATCCAACATCGGGGGAGCCCCAGAGGTGGACCGCAACTGTGGGGCCGTGCCAGGTGATCTCGAACGGTCCCCCCGACGCTCCCCTTCTTGCGAGAACGATTGCGCCTTCTTTGTTGTTTGGGGGGAGAGGATTGGGCTCGGGAAAGGCCAGACCTGGGGGGGGAGGACGTAAGATGGGGCCGTAGGGGTCGCTCCTCCGTGAGCCACGTCCACGCCGCCTGTGGTGTATCAAAGAAGAGTGTCTTGTCCTGGAAAATGACTCGGAGACGGGCCGGGAAGAGGAGCCCATAGTGGAGGCCCAGGTTGCAGAGTTTTTGTTTGACCTCGGCATACGTGCGGCGCTGAGCATGAACGTCCCTCGTGTAGTCCGGGAAAACCATTATAGTGCTGTTCTGATATTTTAGGGGACCGTGAGCCCGAGCCTCCTTCAGGATGGCGTCTGTCTCGGAAATTAAGAATCCTGATGATGATAGGACGTGGTGGGGAGCCGGGGGGAGGTTTGGCCGCCAGGGAGCAGTGCGCGCGCTCAATGGAGAACCATGGGGAGAGAGCATCTTTGGGGATCCATGACCTGATCCAGGTCTCCACGAAGGCGTTTGCGCGTCCCTGTTCGGCCGCCTCGGGAAAATCTATGAGGCGCAGGTTGTTCCGCCTCGAGCGGTTCTCCGCGTCCTCGGCGCGGCGGTGCAGCTCCGATGTCTGAGCCTGTAGACGGGCCACCTGAACTTTCAACTGTCCTAGGTCGTCCTCAGCTGTGGAGATGGTTTGGGTCTGTGGCGCAGGTGTCTTCGGGGCGCGATCTCTGCCCATCTTGGCTGTTGGCGTGGGATTCGGATCTTCCCGCAGAGGTAAGTGATGGACTTACGGGCGATCAGCTCTGGGTCCCAGAGGGCGCGAAGCCAGTCAGAACGCGGGCCACGCCACCCGTCGCCCGGACAGGCAGCCGATCCACTGGGGGGTGCACTGCGTCCGCCTCTGGTATGCACCACCGGGGCGGAGGAAGGGAGGGGTCAGGGGAATGGGGTGGCCGTCTGTGGACCCTTCTCCGCTCGATGAGTGCGACCGAATTCACCCCCGTCCACGGGTCACGGGAGAGGCAGAGGCAGCCCCGGGGACCACCGGTAATGCAGAGACCGGGGGAGATGTGCAAGGAGTGAACCAGGACGGCACCACCGCCGAGGCAGTAAGTGAGGGGGGAGGAGGGGCGGGCATCTCGCTGCTCGATATATGCGGCCGAGGGAGAATGACACCAGCAGGCCGCCAGGCACTCCCCGACGGCGCCAGCGGCGCGCGGCCGACTGCAGACGACAAGCCCCCGTCCCGGACACTGTTTCGGGTTGGGGCCGTGAGTGGAGGGCTCCCAGCGTTCAGCGGCAAGCTCGCTAGGTCAGAGGTAGGTGAGCCGGTGCTGCAGGGGAGGCGCAGCGGCCGCGCCCGATGCAGGAGCCAGACCGGTGTGGGGAGTAGGTGTGTCAGGCAGGTAGATGCCAGGCAGGACAAGCCCAGACCGCACGTCCCAGGCGGCACTCAGTGATGCGACGGGGTGGGTCCGGTCGGGCGTAAGCCGGGGGAGGGGGACCAGGTCAGAGAACCCCCACCCGCCCCCACCACCGGTGCCCAGCACTCACCCAACACCGCCTCGTAGGCTGCAGCCAATGGGCACAAAGCAGGGGGTCAAGAGGCCGCGTAGGCCGTCACCTCAGCCATCGCAGGAGCCTCCGGATCTACCACCCCGTAGACAGGACAGCCAGTGTAGGCTCGGGTCAATGGATCGCGCTCCCTCAGGCCACAGGAGGTCCAGGCGGCCGGGCGGGGAGAGTCTACTTCAGAGCTCAGGACGTGGATGGCAGCAAGGACCCTTTCGAAGAGCGTCAGATCTTCCCTCCTCAGGGAGCAAGGGGCCGGGTCAGGCCCAGGTCTAAGCCAGGATGGAGCCGTAGGCAGGCAGCGCTGCAGCCCCCGCCGCTCGAGCCAACGGCCGACGCCAAGGGCATCCAGGGCGGCCAGACAGCAATCGGCGGGCCCAGAGCAGGGGGCCGGAAGACAGTGCGGGCCACCATCCCTGCCGCACCAGGAGTCTCTAGGTCCGTGGCGTCGGGCGTAGGGCAGTCGGGCACCGGGCAGCCGGATAGTACTTGTTCCCCCAGGCTGCAGGATGCCCACACGATGGCTCGGGGAGGGCCCGCACCGCAGACCGAGGCGCAGGCGTTCGCGGCGCCTCCCTCAGGGAATGCCGGGTCTCTCTGTCACTGGAGTCGAGGAGGCAATTCAGGTCCGGCCCACGCCCGGGCGGGACAGCCAAGCAGAGGTGCGGCCCCCCGCCGCTCGATCCAGCGCAGATGCCGGGAGGGGCGGGGATCACCTCCAGCGCCACTCACCTCCCCTGGGACAGCCTCGTGAAGAGTAGCGCACGGCCAGGTGGGGGGGAGGGGGGCGGGCGCTCGCACAGGCAGAAGGACTCACGGCTGACCCAGGGCGTTTCGAGGCCTCGGGGGGACTTCAGGCCCGCAGCGGAACTTCAGCGCTGGCAACTCAGGGCCAGGAGCCGGGCGCCGCCATTTTGAGCCGTTCGGTCCGGAAAAGCAGCAGATCAGGAGCTCGGGACTCCAGCAAGCACGGTGAGGAAATAATGGGGGTCTGTGGGGCACCGATGGCAGCGGATCCTCAACGCGGATGACGGAGGGGTCTGGAGCACTATCAAAGTGCGACCGCCATCTTGACGTGTTGGCCACGCCCCTTGTACTGAATGATTTAATTACTATAACGGATGTAACCTACACCCTTCATAATCCAGTTTGATGAAGTTACTGTAATACTTTTCAATCTATAAAGAATATTGCCTCATCAATTCTTCTTATTTGAATTCTTTTTATTGAACAAATACTCAACAACACACTTCAGTTATACAGAATTATCTGGAAAGTTTCAGTGAGGGCATCGGGTTCATTGCTCATATTCAATACAGTCGGTCCATTACAGTATACTATCAGTGAGTTCAACCCTCAAGACATTCCATTACTAATATGAAACTCCATACAACCTTCCCTCCGGTAGCATCATCCACAGTTTTAAGGTTTAAGGTCCCTCTATACTCTACCCACCGACCCCATATCTTGCCCCACTTCCTCGGGAATCCACGTCCTTGGTACACTACTTATTCAGCTGCACAGCACCAATCGAGGTCTGCCTTCCACTCTGTAACCCTCGGCGGTTGAATCGCTCCCCACGCCCTTGCAATATTTCATATTGCCACTATGTCTGCTACCATTAGCCATATTCGTGTGTTTTTCGGCCACGGGTCATCCCTGTCACACACAGTATATTCCATTGAGCTTCCAGTCTGACCTTCTAATCCACCACCTCGGACATGACTCGCACAATCCCATTTCACTGTTGCTGGATTCGGGGACAGGCCCACAATTTATGAAAGGAAGTGCCCACCTCTCCGCAGCCCCTTATGCAATGTGCAGTATTACTGTGACCCATTCAGTGTAACAACTTACAAAGTTGTATAAGGTGAAACCGTGCTCTTATAGCCACCTCCTGTGGACTCTGTATTGCCTCTGTCTAATCGTCATCCTCTAGTATGCCCAACTCGGCCTCCCATGCCTCTCAGAGCACTCTGAGGGGGTTCAGGGTATTACTCATTATCTTTTTGTATATTTGGGAAATGGCTTTATCTGGCATTGGATTTAATAATACTCTGTCTTCAAGTGGTGTATATTCTGGTAGTTGTTCACCCACCGGGTTGTGGGTTCTTAATGCATGTATTGGAACTGTTCTGAATCGGGCATCTGGTACTCTACCTGCAAGTCCGCAAATTCAATAATCGTTTGTCCTCTCCAGACATCCCCTAAATAGTCAATCCCCAGTAGCCCCCATGGACGGAAACCCTTCAGTCCGCCAACCTCCCTTAGGAGGTCACTGTCCCACAAGGGAGTCCTTTCAGTTAATTTCCCTTCCCAGCCCAGGAATTTAGTTGCTTCCCTCCATATGCACACTACTGTTAGTGTGTGTGAAGTAAGTCGTTTTCCTGCTTTGCTATGGTAAAAATGCCGCACGGTATCCCCCGTCCCACTGCATGGTGATCAACTTTGTAAGCAGGCTCCTCTCGACCCGCAAATGCCCAATCATTAACAGTGACCAAAAGCGCAGCCCAGTACTACTTCCTTATATCGGAAATTGCCAATCCTCCTTCAAACACTCCCCTCTGTAACTTGACCAGGGAGATCCTAGAGCTTCCCCCGTCCCACAGAAGCTGTCTTGTTTCATAGTCAATCTTCCGAAAAAAGTGTGGTGATTCTTTACAAGGAGTGTTCTGGAGGAAATATAACAAATGTGGCAATGCCATTATTTTAAACAGGGCTGCTCTTCCTAATAACGACAGTGGCAGTTTCCTCCAGTGTAGCATATCCCTGCGCAACCCATGTAATTGTGGGTATAGGTTGTCATCCAGGAACTTTTTGTCTTGGAGATTATTGTGCCCAGGTATTTAAACTTATCTTTAATCAGTAGGGCTTTTCCACTGGACAGCAGGGCCGGTGTGTCCCCGGCCAACACGAATAGAAAGGACTTGTCCAATTTATCTGATAGCCATAATAACTGCAGAACAGTTGGAATATGTGTAATATATGATTAATCAAGGACCGGGGGTTCGTGGCATATCACAATATGTCATCGGCGTTCAACGATATCTTCTCCTCCCAACCATTCCCCCCAGATATTCCTAGTATCAGTGGGTCACTCCTAACCCATGCCACCAAGGGCACTAGCGCTATGGCGAAGAGCATAGGTGAGCGGGTATCCCCGTCTCATGCCCTTATGCAGAGCAATCGGCCTAGAGATCACCCCATTCACTCGCACCCTGGCCAGCGGGTTGGTATACAGTAGCCGAAACCATGGCACAGAACTTCGGGTTAGGGCCAAACCGCAAACAAGCATGGCCATTCAATATCATCAAACGGCATACGGGCATCCAACCATAGTAACACCGCGTCTTCTTCCGGCCTATCCCTAGTAAGATGTAGTACGCCATATAGACGTCTCAAATTAAGCCTGGTGCCTCTATGGGGCATGAAACCCGATTGATCGGGGTGAATTATAGATGTTATTACTCCAGTAAGTCTGGTCGCTAATGCCTCATCAATTCTTATGCAATCTTTTACTACCTCTATTCAGGCATTTGCTCAATATACAGTGGGTTTAAGTTACCATTACCTCAGCTCACTAATTCAAAGTTGTTGCATTTAAATGTCCATGCAAATCACAAAACATTACCTGCATGTCTTGGTACGTTTCATGCAAAACAGTAGTCTTTCTGGATCTGTCCATTCATCTGAAACCATTATCTATGGAGGTTTTTGACTTGCAAAGTTTTATTAACCTTAAACCCTTGATAACATGATGAATCCTATGTGTAACCAAATAACTGTTTCCCAGTACAACAGTAAGTTATAATTTCATGAATATCAGTGAAACTCTTAAAGATTAAGGCCTCCTTCACACAGCTCTGGAGCTTAGACATCACCTCAAAATAGTTCTTTTTTTTAACAAGCCATTCTCTATTATGTAAAATTATGCCCGTTATTATTTAAAAACCCAAATTGAAACCTATTTATCTATGTGCTTAGATGCGCTGTAGCACTATCAATGCTCCCCCACCAGTATTGGACCTTAAGACATTGTATTATCATTTGTACTGTTTTTGGTTAATTAGTCTGCATTTCCAAAACAAGGGTTTCCACAGCCAACATTAACATTTCAACAAGAGTTACTTTAGTGACAATTTTGCACATCATGCAGAGTGTATATTCTTCTTTTGCTTCATTGCTGTCAGCATTTTGCACATCATGCAGAGTGTATATTCTTCTTTTGCTTCATTGCTGTCAGCAAATTGTGATTAACATCCTATAATTTGTTAAATTTCAAAATCCATTTTTCTGCAATTCAAGGATTTTACACAACCTTTTCTTTTTAGAAATCATTACTATAAGAAGCATGTACAAAAATATATGCATCGTGGGCAACCGCTCACTTAACACCAATGAGCTAAAATAATTAGGAACCAATTTCTCTGAATTAATACAGTGTGTACAGAGTATTGGTGTCCTGCATATTTTTCATAAGTGACACCAATACAGTCAATTAGATGGAAATTCAGCCTATATCTTACCCAATAGAACAACTTTTGTGTAATATGTACCATTATACAATAGTTTTTTTATTATTATCTGTTGTAGACCTGTGGCCATTACATATGTTCTTCCTTCTTTTATTTTTACTTTTCATCCTATAAAATGTTTGTGACTGGACAGCTGAAGCTACAGAAGTTGATAGGAGTCTTATTTTTTAGCACTACTTCAAATACTATTTTCATAAAATATTTCTAAACACCAGGAACATTGACAATTGCACTGTTCATGGCTCCCACAGTATTAGCTTCTTGTAATAATTTAGGAACAATATCCTTTGTTCAAGGTTGGTATCCTAGCAATGATTATTTGAGAAAGAGGGTTTCTACTTTATTTTTGTTTAATAAGATAGATAGATCACAGTGAAAGACTTCAATTTCACTGAGATTTTCTTCTTTGAGGTGCTAAAACTATCAAAAGACCTAGCAAGATGCTTAATAGGTGAACATGACATGAATACAATTCAAAGAGGAATTTTCTAGGTATATCAGGCCAAATTTTGTTATGAAAGATGCTAGAATAGTTTCCTCCAACAATTACTTTGTTTATACATATTTAGGCTGGCTTTAGGCAAGGGGGCCAGTAGGAAATAGAGGCAAGTCTCTTACAGGAGAAACATCCACCAATCTACCTAACCTTAGCGCTCCAGAAGGAGATCTACAGGCAGACTCCAACCTTCCATCTTCATCTCTGCTTGAAGACTCACCCAAGCTTCTGATGGTGTCATGGAATGTGGCAGGGGTGAGGCGGAAAATGTCCCTCCCGCACTAGAGACATTTATCGAACCTTTCGACATTTGCATCCCCCAAGAAACCTGGAGCGTAACACCAGTACATACGCCGGGTTATGTATCATACTATCGTCCTGCGATCTCTAAAAAACCTGGGTGTCCTGCAGGTGGACTATTGATATGAGTTAGAATTGGGCTTTGCTGTAAAATCCTCCAGCTCCCCTCAGATAGTCTAGACATCCTTGGAATAAAACTCAAAGCAATTCAGGCCATATCCTAGATATTTACAACGTTTATGCCAGAGGAATTAGGGGGGGGGGGTAGGAGATCAGCCACCTTACAGGAACTTGAAGAGCTTCTGCACGAAAGGGATCCCTTGTAACCCTTGATCCTAGCGGGCGACTTCAACATGACATTTAAGCCATTGCATAGTGAGGACGTTTTTGATGCCAGAGAGGAGGATGAAATGTGGTCAGTTCCACCTCTCAACCTACCCCTATCAAAAAATGGTCACAAATGGTGCTGCAACTAAATGCCTTATCATTAGAGTATGGGCTGAGAGCCACACATGGAAGGACTAAATCAGACAAACTGGGAGCAAATACCTTTAATAGATCTAACAGCATGAGCCGCATCGATTATTTCTTGCTAGACTTAAGGCTCTGGCCCTTGATAATAGACATGACTGTAGACATGACTGTGGGCATGAGCATTGATAGCGACCATAACCCCCTAAGTTTGAGCTTGGTGTCTCCTTGGGGCGACTCATTCACTAGACCTAGAGGCCATCTAACATCAAGGGAGTTACATCCAACCAACGACAAACGTCTTCTTAAGTGGCATAGGATGATTCTGGATGAAAGCTAGCTTCAGCTAATCAAACAGGATCTATTAGCATGCACGTCAGAAATTACTGTCCAGTTCGAGGAACTGGGAGGGTTGGATGCGATTTCTGACATCCATTCCCGTCACTTCAAGCAGTTGGCCTTGCACATTGTTGGTCCCCTGCACCACCTAAAATCTAGATCGAACAAAAGACCGCAGCAATCTTGGTTTAATCGAGAGGGTAGACATTAAAAAAAAGAACTCTCTACGGCAATTAAGGCTAACAATATGGCCTCCGTGAGAGTATTGGGAAAGTCCTACAAAACAGCCCTAGCAAGAGCAAAGAGGGAGTGAGACAGGAACAGGTGGAGGATGGGAAGCATGTGCCCTTAAAGACCCTAAAAAGTTCTGATCTTTAGTCGCATGGGGGGACCTTATGAGGCCACCACCCTTAGCCAATAACATCTCAATCTCTGCTTGGTATGATCATTTTAACACCTTATATTCGGGAATACGTATGTCTGAAACATTAGCAGCCTCCCTTGATTTACCCCGTGTCACCACCAAGGACCTATTTACAAAGAGCAAAATCCAGGTCTCTATTGATTCAATTGTCCGAGCAAAGGGCAATCTTTTTCTACATGACAGAGACAATTGGTCAAGGTACATTTTAACACTCTCTAATGCCATAGCAGGGGGCGCTTCAATTCTAGATTTTTGGAAGGGAGCAGAGGTGATCTCTATCTTTAAGAAAGGCGATAGGAACCTACCCATGCAAAAAGTGTTCTGTCGTACCCTTTTGGCCAAGATTCAGGAATGGAAAAACGATAACAATATTTTAACCCCATATTAAGCTGGTTTTAGACAGGAAACGGGGACAATAGATCAGGTGTTTCGCTTTCTTCTTTTATTTTGGAAGACCGTGGTTATTGGCCAGGGGAGCCTGTATGTAGCATTTATTGAACTGAAGACAGCCTTTAATCTTGTCCCAAGAAACAAATTATGGCAAGTGCGAAAAGATATGGGGATGCCTATGGAAATTTTATCTTTGTGCGTTGGGGCGAGCAAGGCCAGCTCACTGACCCAATCAATGTCAACAAGGGTGTATGCCAAGGGTGTGTACTGGCAACAACACTTTTTTTCCTCTCTATAAACAACGTAGTTCATTTTTTATCCCAGACCCCAACGGATGCACTTACACTGGGTAGGGAAAGAATTGTGACCCTTTTGTTTGGGGACGACACTTTGTAGTGTTGAAAACATAAAGGGGACTCCAACTACTTCTAAACCAATTCAAAGATTTCTGTGATATGTGAGTCCTAGAGATTACCACATCAAAAACGAAGTTCATGAGGTTAAATCCTCACAAATAATACAGAGGGAGACCAACTCTAGGTGGTGCCCCACTAGAATGGGTCAGTACCTTTAAGCACCTGGGCATAAAGTTACCTGAAGATATGGCCTGGAAACCACATGTGACCAAGACGACCCTGAAGCATAAGCAAGTAGTTGGGGCCCTGTGAAAAGAACATTGCATCTCTTTTAGCAAACCTGTTGCAGCTGCCCTCTAGATTTATGATTCTAAAGCGGTGAGCTTTGCCCTATACGGGGACGAATTGTGGGGCTTTGATAGGATGGAGCACCTCTCCAGATCCGAGAACAAGTATTTGAGGAACATGGTTTCACTACCTCAAAGAACACGCCTCCATTCTTTAAGGCTAGATGTGGGCAGGAAATCCATCGCAGACAAGGCCAAATTATGTCCACTGTTATTCTGGCATAGAACCAGGTCCACCCCTGAACTGTGCTCTTATGCCAATGCCCTTGAGGCAGTGGCTTCCTGGATAAATACAACAAGATAGGCTGGATAAGAAATGTGAAGCGTCTACTGGCTGACATTGTGTCACAGGGTCACTGGGACAACACTGACCCCTTATTCCTCCTTAATAAAGATCTTGTGAAATCACTGTACTGGGATTGGGTAGCACAGACTGAATTTAGCAATACATTGTGGGGTAGGCTAACCCTGGAGTTTATGGACTTCAAATTGGCTAGATCTCTGGAAAATTACTTAGACATCATTCACATGCCCAATTACAGGAAACTATATATCCAGTTTAGGTTTGGTACAATTCTTTCACAAGTGCCTGGCACCACGACCCAGCATCCTCACAGTTTTGTCCTAGTTGCATTTTAGCAACTGAATCACTTGCACATGTATTATTTGCTTGCCCAGCTTACTCATTCCCGAGAGCTAAGTGGCTCACACCCATATGCAATCAGTTGGGAACTCACAATCACGGTGAAGCACTGCAAATCCTAAGATCGGATCCAAGACCCCTGTTTGCATGCTCAGTGGCAAAATTTCTTTGTCACATGTGGGGTATTAGGAAGAAAGTGTGGAAGCCACGAAGCAATATCCCTAAATTGTTTTAACTGAGTAATCTTATACGATGTTTTTATTATTTTAACTACTCTGAGGAATTTTAATGGCTCGACATTAGGAGAACTTAGACAGCATAGCGGACCCTTTTTAGCCCATTTTATGGCCTTTTAGAGGTTTTTGCTGCTACTGTTCCGATTTGTATAATAGGAAGGTTTGGTCCATACTGCTGAATGCTATTGGTATTAGTCCAATACTCGTTTAATGTTCCTGTATTATACAATTCATGATTTTATTTTAACTGTTTGTACTGTTCTGTATTGCACATTGCACTTTTATGGTCCTTTGACCGTAATAAAGTTCTTTAATTGAATGAACATATTCATTCTTGTTCTATTAGAGAACAACATTATTTGCATGTTTTAATAAATAGCAGATCAATCTGCAATATCTAAAATATTTTTCACAGCAATAAAATATATAGTTGGTGTACACAAAGCCCTATCAATATTATAAGGCCATTATTAGCATTTCAGATTTTTAGGTGGTGATTCCACACCCACATTTTCTGATACCGAGAGATCTGGTGATTGCAAGGGCATGGAATTTCCTAGGATTGCAGATGGAACAACAAGGTTCCCCTGAGAAATTAGGAATTATCCAGGGAATTAGCAATTCCCCACATAATTTCTTATTTTACCCAGGTGCTTGACGTTCAGCAATCTCTGCGTCAAAGTAAACAGCTCTGCGGTGTTACCAAGGATCTCATAATTCTAATGGAGTTGGTAACTGGTGTTACAGCCCATCAGTATTAAGTGGCAATGTGTGATAAAGGATATTGCTGTATCTATTGTATTGTGTTGCTCTATCTAGATGTATGCTGTCCGGTATCTAGATGTGTGCAACACTTCCGTTGCTTCCGAAGGACTTGAAAAACATTGACTTACTAACTGTAATAGAGACTTAGCATAGAAATAAACAATAGCCCTCTACTTTCTAATTTTCATCCACCACGATATACTTGCTTTTGCAAGAAGAAGATAAGGAAAGATGAAAATGAGGATAACATATTAAAAATTACTATAGCATGCAGACAAATATTAGAAAATCATGCCTCTTGTGAGGCAACCCTATGTCCTTTTTCCCAAATCATCTGCAATTCTAATTGTAATATGCAGGCCTCCAGCCTGCCTCTGCTGCTGATGCCATGGATTGCACATGTAGTTACTTTTCTACCCTTCATACTAAGAGCCCAAATTAAAAAAGGCATTCATGTACGCATACAGGGTAAACCTACTTCCTAAGCAAACTTTCATTTTTTGGGGGGTAATTCTCAAGAAATTCCAGGACTACTCCTGGGATCCTGCCATTCTAAAGCAGGTGTGAAGTCAGCTGCCACACAATCCAAATACAGACACAGAGGAAGACTGGTGCGTAACCAAAGCAACTGTGTTAATAGAGGGTGCCTCTTGCTCAATGTAACACTAAGTGCAGAAGAATTCTACAGTAAGGGTTAACTATTATTGGACAGCACATAGACATTTTCAGTTAACATTGCAAGTATAAGTGTCACTTAGGCAATCACTTCAGTAAGAATCTTGCCACAAGACATAGCCCTCAATTTTTTGGCCAGATATGTATTTTAATGACTGTTAGGCAATTTATTTTGGGGAAGACAGGAGCCACTGGGCCCCGACCGAGGTGCTTGAGGTCGTTTGACATGGGTGTACTGAGTTCTGCCCCAATAAAGCTATGCAAACCAGGCCACATACAACTCTTTCCGCACCTGACTCTCAATGTTGCAAGGGTGAGAAGTCACAGGCTTCTCTGGGTGGCAATGTGCAAGGCAGGAGCTTAGAAATCACAATCATTCCACAATCACAAAAACTTGATGTCCAGCCCAGTGCCTGTCTTTTAAAAAAAAATATGTTTAATTACTGAGCAATACTACATACTAAACAATCCATTTTGAGAATACAGAGTAATAGCTCTGATCACAATTCCTCTTTGAGTGTTCCATCCCCTTCTCTCCATGCTCTCTCCCACCCGGGTGACTTTGGTCCTCATATTCCCACAGTGAACTTTGGCAGGAGCATAATTTAGGCTCAGGATTAGTTGTCACACAAGTCCAAATGCGCAATCAGTTCACATAGTTGTAGTGGGTAGAGAACAGTCTTAATTCCTCACACTCACTTCAGTGTATTGAAATTGCTAGATATTACCCACAGGTGAAGGCCTGCAGTACTCACGTGTTGTTCCTGTCACAGTCCAAGGGAAACAGGATGAGGCGTCTCTGGGAGACAGAATTATGTTGCTCTACGGACCTTTGGGCTGTAATCCGGGGTACTTGGCAGTCATGGCCCACCTCTAGGTTGGCGCAGATGGAACACACTGTAAAGCAGTTGCTGCCCACCTTGAGCCGGTGCACAGATTGTATGGCAAATATGTGCAAAAGGTCACAGCAGAAATGTTATTGTGCAAAATTAGGACAATGTAAGAAAAATGTGTAGCTCGGTTACCTGGGCCTAACCCAGGCACATAACAGCAGCTGTAGTCCTTGGGCCGGTGCACACATTGCACAGCATGGTAATTGTAGCCCAAGTCGGACTGGTGCTTGTATCACATAGCAAGACAGATGTAGCCCAAGTCAAGCCAGGGCATGGATCGCACGGAAAGGCAGTGGTTGCCGAAAAGATACAGAATATGCTGTTCCTGCTTACACTCCAGGTAAACACCACTTGTGTACCCAGGTGAAGTAAAGGTTGTGGAAATATTTAAATTTTGAAGCAAGAGACCTCACCCACCATACAAGGTGGCATGCTTCACCACCGGCACCTCCTTGTTGGGCTGGCGCTGCAATGCCCAACAGGCCCCTCAAGGGGCCTCTTTGCAGAAGTTCTATTACCTAGTTTACTGTTGAGGAAGTTTGAAGAAGGTGAAAGTTGTTGCCCATCGGCCAGTGCGGTTCTCCACTGGAGCCATAGAGACTGGGAGACACACCATAGCATAGGTTGTTCCTGGCTTCGTTCTTTCAGGCAGTCCATTTTCTCTAGGTGCTTCTCAGGCCAGAAACACCCTGGACGTCTTCTGCTTTACAGTCTCTATTTCTGCAGCATAAGGCACACTCCTTCCCTCTATCAGCAGGCACGCTTATAAGCGAATTAGGGAGACCCACCACTTCTCCAGCATAAAGTGCAGACTTCAGCTGATGTCCCCTCCGAACTAGGAGACTGGGTGTTAGGCAAGTACTGGCCTTGGTAACACACCAGCTGTTTGAGTACTCTGAGGAGCGCTTGCTTCCTTGGTCATGAAGAACTTGGAACTGGAACTCAGTGAGATGGTTTGGATCCCACATTTACACTACTTTTTCTAGACAGGGGATGTAGAGTCACTGTCATAAATGTCAGAACTGACTTGGGGGGAGGGGGGGGAGGAGAGGTCTCTTTCCAATGTCCTTATCAGACTGCTCTCCAAGCACATCCATTTTGTAAAGTAGTACTTCTGATAGCAGGTAGCCCAAGTATATGAACTTTCCCCAATGTTAGTAGGATTAGAGTTACCATACCAAATATGGACCTCCATACATACACTTTCTCGAGTGTAAGTGGGGCTGGATTTAAAATAGTAACTCACACCCCAAAATATACATTTTCTGCTACTATTTGAGGAACTGGAGTTAGAATAGTAATTGTCACCCCCATTAATGTATGCACTTTTCCCAAAGTTTGTGTGACTGTAGTTACAATAGTAAATTTGTCTCTCTGGTTTCTTCAATTTTGTATTGTTTTTTTAATTGGAGTTAGTATAGCAAATCCCTTTATTTTCATTAAGGTTTGATAGTTTTGTGTTTACATTTTACATTTATTAAGTGTATGTGAAAGTTGTTAACAAGATTTAAAGTGATTTAAATCTGTTAGCAAAAAACAACTAACTTTTTTATGAGAAATCCAACTTTAAAAAATATTATAGTTTTATAATAATTTGTAAACATATAAGTTTAATATTTAATTCAAATTGCATTTTAAAATATAGTTTTTAAAGATAGTTTAATATATGTATGTGTTTCATTTTAATAAATATGTATACTTAATAAATATACCTAGTTAAGAAAATGTACTTTCAATTACTTATATAGTTTTATTGTGTTTATGAATACATTTACCTTGCCCCTCTCGCGCAAAGAGATCCCTGAACCACCACCCATCCCACACGTACACAGAGGAGACAGTGATTAGGCCCCTGCGGTGCCCCCCTAAGAGAGACAAGTGGTGACCATCTCGAGATCAGGATCCCTGCACCCTTCCCACCTTATCGGGCCATGTACTGAGGTCATAGAATTGGAAAGGACTGCTTGACCAGTAGCCAGAAGTCACAGGGAGACAGGCAACCATCAAACACAGGCATTCTGCGTTGTGTATGAAAGCATTTAATACAATATAATAATTCTACATTGATATATTTAAACTCTCGCTGGTAGCACTAAGAGTGAAAAGATTAATAAAGGTATGCGTCTATTCTCTTTACAACCAGGTGTATAAATCAGACACTACAGAGCAATGGTTTATCAGGTGTTAGTACAGCGGTCCATCAAAGTCAATATTGGTGGGACTGGGATGGTATGCTAGAAAGTAGCCTAAATTAAAAATAACTATAAAAGTAAAGATGAACAGTACATTCATATGCTTTTGTACCATCTATAAATGACACATCTGTCATTCCCTTAACTCCCTCAACCTCAGATTATCACTTTAAATAAAAGGCAAATGTACATATGTGATGTAATTATTGAAAACTCATGATAAAAAGTTTGCAGCTAAAACCTTGAAAACGGATACGTAAAAAAATATATATAATTTCATAAAAAATTCAAATTATAAGGTTTCGTAATTGAAGACAGTCATTTTACCTTAACAAATAGGTAGCCTCTCAATGCTTTCATAAGGAAAACCGCAACCAACGTCAACGCATAGATGTCGAGATAAAAGTGCATGTGAGGATTGTCGCTCATGTTTCCAATGGGGATACTTTCATTGTTAACACCTAAAGAATTGTTCTGTGAAGAAAAAAATACATCCGTAATATTAAACTGGAAACATACATGTTTGTGAAGCTATAAGAAGCAGCAAAACCAACGCGAATAAGCTCATTCCAGGTCCTGTACAATCTAGGAAAGTAATAGCACATTCAGTAAATACAGATACTCCCAGGTGTAGTATATATATCCGGTGCTCTATTGCCACTTCAATCTGATCTCAGCACCTTGGTATGGGGAAAAAGTGTGTAGTTTTGAAGTAACACCATTACCCTGTGGGATGCCCTCGTGACACTGGTGAAAATGATTAAAGGAGTCTTTGTGCTAGTAACTTTTTTAATGTGTGGGAGAATAGTAAGGGTGGGAGAAGAATTCCGGTCCGCCTGCGGAGTTCGCAGAGGTTTGCCCACTCTGCGCAGATTTCCCAAAAATTCAGCAAAGTGACAGGGAGCAGAGTTTTTCTCTCGAGCAGCTCACAATCGTTAGGTTGGCGAGCGCTCGTGAGAAAAAAGTTGTGCGCTAGATCTCCTCCCAGTGAGATCTTTGAACGTGGGCGTCACGGCAGGTCGCCACCTCTTGCATTGAGAAATCTGCCGCTCGTGTTGAGGAAGCTGCCGCTTGAGTAGAATGTCTACTCGAGTGGCAGAAAGCAGCAGCTTCCTCTGGCGTGATGCGTAGTGCAGTTCGCGCTGATTTTACAGCATGGAACAAACTCCCGGTGCTAAAAATCAGTGCGAGCAGCGCGACTTAACAGACTCTGCCGCTGGAAAAACTACGCGGAGCGAAGCAGAGTTTTTTAGTTTCCGCCACTTCGCAGAGTTCCGCGGAATAAAACTCTGTGAACTCTGCCCCGGCCTCAAGAATACTGAAATGTGGAGTGATTACTGAGTACCCTCCTCCAACCGTCAGAATGCTTGGTTGTAATGCTTTTTCTATTTTTAATTTTATTTTGAGGGGCCCAATTTAATTCCCAATCAGGGACAAAATTGAATTATTATATTAACGCGACAACCTCCAGGTAGCATTAAAAAAAACTGGACACCCAAAAAGGGATTCAAAATGACAACCACTGGGAAAGAAGGCTATTACCATAATGCTACTTATATATTTGAGGAGCTCCTCTATCTATAAAGAGGTTTTCAAGCTACTGTGACCCCTTTTTAAGAGCATGCCTGCAAAAAAGATGATACATTATTAGCTACATTTGAACACTTTGTTTTCTTTACTTTCCTCGTTAAATTTACCTTTAATAAAAGCTGCACAACTGCATTTATGTCAAAGGCTAATGGAGGTGTGGTGCCAGAACTGAAATTGATTGTAATTGGTTGCGCTGCTAGCATCATGCTTAAGGAATAAAGCATTTCTTCGTCACATTTTCAATGAGATCAGCCGTCTTCATTGGTTTTCATTTTGGTTACAGTCAGAGAATTCATATTAGACACGTGGAACACTGCTTGGTTATGGTCCGCGAGTTTATTGTGTGCATATTACTTTACAACGATTTAATACATGGGGCACTTCATTGCCACTGAGGACAATTCAGCTTTTCAGAATGCCAACAAGGATAAAGTAGAGGACTCTTTAAGGAAGTTAAAACAAAGTAAATTTTTCACATACTGTACAAAGAGAATTTTTTTTATTTTCCGGCTAGACAGTGATGGACGGAAATGCGTGAGTTAATCTGAATTACAGATAATTACTTTGGGTGCATTACATACTATCACTTTTTAGCTCATCTATGCCATTGCAGAAGGTGATCAACTGTATGAAAATCAATTTTGCCATTAGAACCATTCCAGCACACACTGCTAGACCACATTCCCTCTGAGCAGAAGCACAAACAAAGCCAGACTAGATTCGGCCTTGTTGGACAACACAGGATAGGTGCAGTTGCTGCAAGCAGTGCTGCAGTCATACACCGAGTTAGGTTTTCCCACACTAGTTTTTTTCCGGATTGCAGGAGAAGAAAATAAGTTACTTACCGGTAACTGTAGCTCTCCAGAATTGGTGTCTTTCATAGATTCACATGCTTGAATCATTCCCCGTTGTTGAAGTGGGAGTCCCGCGGTACAACTAGAAAAGCAGTTTATTGTTAAACATAGCTTGGGATGGCCATATAGCCTACCCTTCTCTTCTCCAGTATTGGCTCTTTCATAGATTCACATGCTTGAATTAGATTGAATAGTAGTTAAATAACACATCATATATCAACATTAAAATATACTTGTACATATGTGTGTGTGTGTGTATATATATATATATATATATATATATATATATATATATATATATATATATATATATATATATATATATATATATATATCCAACCAAAGAGTTTTGCCCCAGTGGAAACGCCACACACAAAGGAGTTATAATCCATTTTTTATTGCATGTTTGTAGACAGAATCAGCTCCTTCCTCAAATACTAGTAAATGCCAAACGGGTTTCGGGCAGCATCTCCGCCCTTAATCACTGGCTTACAAGAGTCTCGGCTACCATGAGGACCTCGTGATAAAGCTGTCAAGTCCCGCCCCTGTGGGCGTGCCAAAGGCCTCCTAGCAAAACTCTTTGGTTGGATTTGTAGCGGCTGGCCCAGCCGCGGAAACGCCCTGCCACTTGAAAAGCGGACCTCCGACGCCGGAATATCCCGACGTTGAAGTGGACAAGGAGTCCTGAATTGTGGGATTATATGTCAGCAGAAGTAAGATTTCCAGCCATCAAGTAACCCACATGGGTAAAATGAACTTGGGTTAACACATGGGGAACTACAGGGTCCAGGAGGCCTTTGGCACGCCCACAGGGGCGGGACTTGACAGCTTTATCACGAGGTTCTCATGGTAGCCGAGACTCTTGTAAGCCAGTGATCAAGGGCGGAGATGCTGCCTGAAACGCTTTTGGCATTTACTCGTATTTGAGGAAGTAGCTGATTCTGTCTACAAACCTGCAATAATAAATGGATTATAACTCCTTTGTGTGTGGCGTTTCCACTCGGGCAAAACTCTTTGGTTGGATATATATATATGTATATATACACACGTACATATTTATGCAATGTGAAATGTGCACACTACATTAGTGGATGGCCGGATATAATTTACTATGAGGGCTCACCTTTACTGGAAAAGATGATGTAACACTGCCTGGCCCACTGCTGCATCTCTGTGGACTATGGAATCCAAGCAGTAGTGCTGTGTAAGAGTATGTCTATTATTCCAGGTTGCTGCACTGCAGATATCTTGGATAGACACACGAGCAAACACCGCTGTGAAGTTGATAGAGGTCTAGTAGAATGGGCTTGTACCTTAGTCTGTGACGGTGTGTGCCAGCTTTTTGAAGACAGAAATGTATGGCATCAGTTATCCATCTTGCTATATTTAGTTTAGAGAGCGGATAACCTTTCCTAGGAGCACTGAATGCCACCTGCAATTGACTTGATTTGCGGAATTGTTTTGTCTTGTCAATGTAAAGCTTCAAACATCTCTTAACATTCAAGGAATGCAATGCTTTTTCTGCTACATTTTTTGGATCTGGAAAGAATGTCTTTAAGATTATTGGTTCATTTAAATGGAAGTCTGATGGTAGCTTTGGAATGAATTTTGGATTTGTTTGCAGAATAACTCTATTGCTCCTGAACTGTAAAAAGGGTTCTTGAATGGTGAATGCTTGTACTTCACCTACTCATCTTGCTGATGTCAGTGCCAGCAGAAGCACCACTTTCTAAGAAAGAAACTTAATCTCTGCTTTGTGTATAGGCTCAATTGGGCTATTCCTTAATTGCAATAGTACTGTATTTGATTGCCAGAGTGGAGGAGGACTTTTCACTGGCGGGCAAACCCAAAACAGCCATTTATGAAATTGTTTGATGAGCCTGTTAGACCATAACAATGGTGATGTTGATGATCTTCTGAAGCAAGATAAGGCCGCAAAGTGTACCTTAATGAAGGCATGAGCAAGACCTGACTGTGCCAGATGTAACAAGTAAGGAAGAATTTCTTCTGGTATAGATGTCATAGGGTGAATGCTTGACCATTGACACCAGAAGCAAAACCATTCCCATTTAAGACTATAAGTCTTGTAAGTACTAACTGCTCTAGCTCTGGCTAGCATATCTCTGCAATCTCCTGGGATGTTCAGATGCACAAACTCATTGAATTCAGAAGTCAATCTGAGAAGTGTAAGGATCTCGGGTCCAGATAAAGTACTTGGCCTTGGTTCATCGTCAGCAGAGACGGAAGCGGTTGCAGTTCGATGTGCTGTCTCTCTGATAGGAGAAGTAACTGTGAACTTATGTTGCCTTGGCCATCTCTGAGCTATGAGAATTATCCTGCAGGGCTCTGCCTTCATCTTTCTAAGAATCCTTGTGAGGACAGGACTCGGAGGAAAGGTGTAGGCAAAGATTCCTGACCATGCGATTGAAAACGCATTCCCCCACGACCTTGTATGTGGATGCCAGGTTGCGTGAAATCGGCATTTCTAATTTGGGGAGGTTGAGAACAGGTCTAGATTTGGCATGCCCCATTGATAGAAAATTTCCTCCAGGACTTCCTGATTGATCTCCCATTCATGGCAGGTGGTTTTTATTCTGCTTAGCATGTCCGGTTTGACATTTTGCTTCCCAGACACATGTTCTGCTTTCAGGTTTATCTGGTGGCTGACTCACCACTTCCATATCCTCTGTGCCTCTTGGGGAGAGTGCTTGGGATCTTGTAACACCTTGCTTGTTGATATTATGCATGTTTGTGGTGTTGTCTGTGCGGATGAGCACTGCAGACCTTTCTATTCCCCGCAGGAAAGCTTGTAAGGCTATGTGTACTGCCTTGAATTCCACAAGGTTGATATGCAGAAGTAACTGAGGTGGTTCCCATTTGCCGCTGACTTGCAAATCTTGGAGATTAGCTCCCCAACCATCTAAGGAAGTGTCTGTTGTGATTACTAACCGGTAAACTTGGGGTATGAAAGTTAGGCCTGTGGAGAGCTTTCCCACTCGAATCGACCAAGAGAGTGCCATCCGTATTCCAGGAGGGACAAACTAGATTGGCAAAAGATCCTTGCGCTTGGATCCATTGTCTGTCCAGTTTTTCTTGCCATTGCAGCATCCGGAGGTGGCAGAACGGTACGCAAGGAATGCATGAGGACATCATCCCTAGCAATTTGAAAAGGCAAACTGAAAGTGATTTATTTCCTTGCACTAATAGAGCCAAATGCATCAATCTTGTTGGTCTTTCTGGATTTGGATATGCCTTGTTCTGCACTGTATCCAGTGTAGCCCCCAGGGATGTTATCCGTGCTGAGGGCTGATTTTTGTGCCCTAGTTTTGTTGAAAAGGCGTAAGCATTCCTTGGTTGATCTCAGTGCAGATTGATGGGAAGGTGCCTTGACCAACCAATCGTCGAGGTATGGGAATACTTGGGTGTTCTTCCTGCCTGAGGAATACAGCTACTGGAGCCAGGCGCCTTGTGAAATGAAGGGGGGGGGGAGAGGTGGGGGGGGGCTGATTTCATGACGAATGTGATAACTTTGAACTGATAACAGCTGCCACCTACTATGAACCTTAGAAATTTTCGATGGTGTGGATGAATTGGGGCATGAAAATAAGCATCTTGGAGATCTAATGTTGTCATATAATAATATCCCTGGTTCAGAAGCTGTAGGATATCTTGAATTGTGGCCATGCAAAATGTCTGTTTCCTGAGATGTTTGTTCAATTTTCATAAATCCAGGATAGGACTCCATTCCCCTGACTTCTTCTTGACCAAGAAGAAACTGTAGTAGAGACCTTTTCTCTTCGCGTTTCCAGGTACTCGTTCTATGTTTTTTTGCTGAGCATGGTCTGGATTTTAAACCTGAGAAGATGCAGATGTTTTGCTGGGGACTTCAGGTGTGGAATCGGACGTGGTTTTTGAATGAATTCCAGTGTGTGACCAAATGTAATTAAATCCAATACCCATTGGTCTGTTGTTATTTTCTTCCATTAGGGGAGCTGATTGGATATTTTGCCTCTGAGGCATGCCAGAGGATATGGAATAGTAGCAGGTGCCTGTAGTCCATCACTGTCGCCTTCCTGTGTCCTTGCACTGTGGACCCAGCTCGCGTCTCTGTGACACAGGTTGATATGTTGGATACCTGTATGGTTGGTAACCTCCTTTGTAAGAAAATTGCCCTCTTTCTCATGCACCACGAAAAGGAACTTTTCTGTATTGAGAGAACCGAAAGAGTTTGCGGTATCCATATCCATTTTTATGGATTGGAGGGCCTCACCAATGTATTTACCAAAGAGGGCTTCACCATCATATGGCAGGTCTAAAATTTTGCTTTGCACCTGTGGTCTAAAAAAAGTGGCTTTCAACCAACCCTTGCCTCATAAAAATGCCACTCCTGCTAACTGTCTGAAACCTGTGGACCCAATGTCCATGGCGCATTCAATGATTTCGGAGGAGGCACGCTCTCCTTGTTGTAGGATCCTTTTGGCTTCGGCTTTGACATCATCTGGCAGACGATCTATAAATGGTGCCATGTCTGACCACATCTGTCGGTCATATCTTCCAAGCACTGCCATTGAATTTGCTGCTCGTACTGTTAATGCCGATATCAAGGAGAAGCGCTTTCCAATGTTATCCAGATGGCTTCCCTCGCTATAAGGGGGCGCAGATATTGGCACTGATGGACATTTTGAACAGTGCTGGGTCGCTTGGTGACCACGGAGTCAGGTTTCATGTGCCCAATCAGACAAGCTGGATAATTTTGCAGGGCTTTATACTTCTTGTCTAGACATGGCAACCCTGCACCCACTGTGGCTTGATTTTTCATTGTCTTGATACCTTCCTCCCATATGCAATTCACAATAGGGATAGCTCTCACGCTTTTAGGAAAGGTTTCTTTGAAATCATATAAGAAACAGTCAGATTACTTTGTTGTCGTTGGAATGTCATACCTTTTTGCCACTCTCTCTAGGAGATTATGGAAACCTTCAATATCCTCAGGAGGGGAATCCGTAGGTGGTGGTGTTGGAATGACGGAGTCGGAATGAGATAATCATCCCACTTAGTGTGGATATCTCTAAGTTCCCCTTCTTCCCTGTCTTCATCTGAGGACAAGCTATCATCCGCTGGCATGGTTTTGGATTGTGGTGTATGCCTTATGGAGGCGGGTGTTGGGATATTTCATGGCGTTTGCAGAGTGGAAGGCTGAGGTGCTGCAACCTGCCTAGGTGAGACAGTTGTAGTTGGGAATCGCTTGTGGTAATAGGCAAGCATTATTTGTAGGTCCGACACTAATGCCTTAGGAATGCATATCACATCCTCCTGGTATTGTTGCTGCGGATATGGCTGGAACTGTTCTGAATAATATAGGCCTTCTTGCCGAGGAGGGTAATACTCCTGACCATAATACTCATTGTAGAAAAATAGGATCTTTCTGGCATAGATACCCTCACTTTTTGCCTTGCGTTTTGACTGTAGTTCACTGGAATCCTGCTAATCAGGGCCTCAGTGACTGCGCTCTCTCCTCTAAAATGTAATGGTAAGTACTTTGTACACTGCACAATTGGCATACTGGGGTACCACTGTAAGTCCCTAGTATATGGTACCAAGGTACCTAGGGCACTAGTACACCAGGGGTCTCCCATGAGCTGCAGCATGTATTATGCCACCCATGGGAGCCCATGCAAACTGTGTCTGCAGAGCTGCTATTGCAGCCTGCGTGACAGGGTGCATGCACACTTCACTTTGGATATAAGGTTTCCCTTCTATCCCGGTCAGTGCACTTTAAAACTATAAGTCACCCCTAAGGTAGGCCCTGCAGTTGCCTGCCAGCCCGCGCTGATGCCAGCCTCAGATACTGTTCTGCCCCCCCTGCTGATGAGCCTAACTTGGGCAGTTTCCTGCTAAGGAGAGGTGTGACCACCTCTCCTTTAGAATTAGGT
Organism: Calotriton arnoldi; assembly: GCA_963921515.1. NCBI lineage: Eukaryota > Metazoa > Chordata > Amphibia > Caudata > Salamandridae > Calotriton > Calotriton arnoldi. The sequence goes on along the minus strand of CAWUFW010001848.1, from coordinate 2,482,491 downwards.
AGGGTGGTGGCACTTCTGATAGCCACCAAACTGCATTGAAGGGCACATTTGGTAACCTCCTTGCATAAATCAGTTTTGCTCAGTCCAGGAGCCCTTGGCTCCTGTTCTGGTGTGAACCACACAAAGGACAGGGGAGTGTCCACCCCCCATCCAAGTCCTTCCTAGTGAGGTGCCCAGAGCTCCTCCAGGTGGCCACTTGATTCTGCCATGTTGAAGCTTGGCCTCTGGGGGCATCTGACTGGCTGAGCCAGCTGAGTAGCGTCCCTGACCTTCTCTGATAGGTGAGTCACCACAGAAGAGGTCCTTCGCCTTTTTAGGGTTACTTAAGGGCTCCCTTGAGGGTAGGCCCTTAGATTCGTCCCGATAACAATTCCAAGATCCGACTGCCTTCTGTGTGAAGATTGCTCTAAGACTCTTTTGCTGGTGGATACTGGAACTCTGCTGTTCTTCAAGCCAGGACCAAAGACCTGACTGCTTTCGGTGGGAAGATTCCTGCAGCATCTTCGTCTCTGTGCTTCTTCGAGTTCTGCAACTCCATGGCCGTGCATCCTCTGAGTCACCAAGGACTCAACCTGCATCCAAGCCAGAAGAAATCTCCCTTGAAATGAAGGAGTCACTTCCCTGCATCCAGAGGAACCTCTACGTCGATGACCGGTTTGTTGATTCTGCTGTCCCACGGACATCGCACGGATCTGCAACACAAGTGGGGATTGTTGGTTCTCCTGAAGCCTGACCAGTCTTACCTGCAAGTTGGGTGACTGTAATCCCTCTCCAGCCAACGTGGACCACCTCCCTGTGCAAGTGTCTGTTTGCCGTTACCACGGCTTGTTGGCACTCTTCACAAAAGATCTTCAAGCTCCAAGTAGCCCCTGCCTCCAGCACTGCACAGCAACAAGAATGGCATCCTGCCTGCATCCTCTGCATCGTGGGCCTTCATCCCCTGTGTGCTGCTGAGGATTTCCTGCAACTCCCTGTGCCTGCTGCCAAAGGTTCCTTGACGGAGCTCCTTCGATTCCTGCTGGCTCTCCTGTGTGAAGAGGGCCGGCCTTGACTTACCCTTGCTGGATTAGTCCCACAGACTTTACTGGTCTGCAACAAAGCCTCTTCTCCCGCGAACTGTTGTTTGCGTTTGCGAAGATTTGGTGGTGGTCCTGCCGGCCACTGACCTTCCTGCACTCGTTGACTGGTGTGGGACAGCTTGTGAATGGCTCCTGGGCTTCTGCAATGTCACCTGGTCCCCACAGCTGCTGCTTCATCTTATCAGTGCTACAGTAATAAACTCCGACAAGGGCTGGTATTGTGCTCCTGTGTAGCCTGGTCACCTCAGGGTGGTTTGGAATCTGTCCCCTCTGCTATCAGGTTCTTCTCATCTGGATTCCTAGTCCTGGTTCAACCGACCTGGTCCACGAGACTCTGTAGCTGCTGATCTTCCACGACCTCCATTGGCGTCAACAATTTCACCCCTTTGCACCTGGGCTCCCTGTTGCAGGTATCCAGATCCTCTGGGTATCCATGGGTGGGGTGACTCGCCAACCTTCCTTGATCTAAGTGGTTCCTTCGCGGTCCTTTGAGAAGGGTCGTAGAACCGTAAAAATCCAAATGCAACTTACCCCATGTTATCTTATGGATGCCTGACCTGGTGTAACCACTCTGCATCCAGGAGCCTTGGGGTCCCATGACAACTTACATTGGGTGGTTCCGTGCTTCCCCTGGGGTCCTCCATCCTTGGGTATTAGTCCCGTTTTGGTTACCATTTCGCATTCCACAATTTTTTTGTATATGGTTTGACCTCCTCCTACCACACCCGGCCCATCTATTTTCCTATGCTACTTACCTGTTTCTAAAGTATTTCTTGTGTGTATTTGATGAACAAGTTACTTACCTTGGGTAACGATATATCTGTAAGAAACATAGGTTAGTTATAGATTCCTTACCTTAGAATTACCCTCAGGCGTCAGACTGGATCCGGAAAGTTTTTTCGTCAGCAGTACCCCTGCGCGTCGGAAGGTGGCGTCGGTCGACTCCGCGTTCGTCGTCGGCGTCGTGGTCGCCGGGATGACGTCGCGGTAGCTACTTAGACAACGCCCTCGCGCGCTGACGTCAGTTCTGTACACAACTTTCCACGCCAGAAGCGCAGAGCCATGCAAGACACTGGCCACTGGTGCACAAAACTAGGGCCCTTTAAGGAATACCTTAACCCTAGAAGTCAGTTCGCAGAACGGGGAGGATGGGTGGGGCGGTAAGGAATCTATAACTAACCTATGTTTCTTACAGATATATCATTATCGAAGGTAAGTAACTTGTTCATCTGAAAGAAACAGTTAGTTATAGATTCCTTACCTTGGAATAGATAACCTAGCAATACCAACCCCGGAGGTGGGTCTGCGAACCAAGTTCACACCAGAAAGTCCTGGAGAACAGAACGGCCAAAGAAGCCGTCTCTCCGGACTTGGCTGTCCAGGCAGTAGTGTTTGGTGAACGTGTACAGAGATGCCCAAGTAGCTGCCTGACAGATGTCATTTAGGGGGACTCCTCGTCCCAAAGCAGTAGTAGCTGCCGTCGCCCTGGTGGAATGGGCGCGCAGCCCCACTGGAGGCTCCTTCTTAGCTAAAGAATAGCAGGCTTTGATGCACAGAACGACCCACCTGGAGATGGTCCGTTTGTGCACGGCCCGACCTTTCTTAGCGCCCACATAACCAACAAAGGGCTGGTCGTCCACCCGGAATTGTTTGATGCGATCCAAGTAGAAGGAAAGCGCACGTTTTGGATCCAGACGGTGGAGCCTCTTCCTCTTTTGAAGGATGCGGAGGCGGAAAGAAGGTGGGTAAAGTGATTGTTTGGCCAATGTGGAAAGAAGTAACCACCTTGGGAAGAAAGGAAGGTCTAGTTCTAAGGACGACCTTGTCCGGATGGACAGCCAGAAAGGGAGGCTTGGAAGACAGAGCTTGTAGCTCACTCACCCTGCGAGCAGAGGTGATGGCCACCAGAAAGGCCGTTTTCAAAGTGAGAAGTCTGAGAGGACAGTTATGCAGCGGCTCAAAGGGAGCGCACATAAGATATGTCAGAACCAAGTTCAAGTCCCACTGGGGCATTACGAAGGGAACAGGAGGAAAAAGAAGAGTAATGCCCTTAAGAAATCTATTTACAACCGGGAACTTGAAAAGAGAAGGCTGATCAGAGAGCCTAAGGAAGGCTGAAATGGCCGAGAGGTAGCCCTTAAGAGTGCCCAGAGCAGAGCCCTGCTGGGCCATAGAAAGAAGGAACAAGAAAACCTCAGAAAGAGGGGCAGAGAGGGGATTCACAGCCTTTGCTGTGCACCATGCCACAAATTTGTTCCATCTGCAGGGTTATACCGTCTTAGTGGAGGGACGCCTGGCTGCCAAGATTACATCACAGACTTCGGGAGGCAGATCAAACGATGTCAACTGCCGCCGCTCAATCTCCACGCAAGGAGGTGGAGGCTGGACAGGTTCGGGTGGAGGACCGTCCCCTGCTGCTGCGACAGAAGATCCTCCCAAAGAGGCAGTCTGATCGGAGGATCGATGGCCATGTGAAGCAGCTCGGGATACCAGACTCTTCGTTCTTAATCCGGAGCCACAAGAATGACTTGGGCCCGGTCGATCTTGATCTTCTTCAGCACTCTGGGCAGAAGTGGTATAGGCGGAAAGGCGTATAGAAGACCGCAACTCCACTCGCAACGAAAAGCGTGGCCTAGCGAGTGCCGCCTTGGAAATTCCAACGCGCAGAATTGCTGACATTGCGCGTTCTCTTCGGTGGCGAATAGATCTAACCAAGGCTCACCCCACTGCTGAAAGAGACCTTGCACCACCTCCAAGTGAAGATGCCATCCGTGATCCATCATGCACCTGCGGCTGAGTTTGTCCGCCCTGCCGTTCAGTGATCCTGCCAGGTGTTGAACCCCCAGGGATATGCCCTGATGCTCCAGCCATGTCCAGAGGCGGAGGGCATCTTGACATAGGGTCCACGACCCCACCCCGCCCTGTTTGTTACAGTACCACATGGCGGTGGTGTTGTCCGTGAACACCTGCACTACTCTTCCCCGAACAGAGGGAAGGAATGCTTTGAGTGCAAGACGGATCGCCCGAAGCTCCAGAAGGTTGATGTGGAGCCTGGACTCTGCCTGAGACCAGAGGCCTCTGATCTCCGCCTCTCCCATGTGGCCGCCTCATCCCAGAAGGGATGCGTCTGTCACCACAGTGTGTTCTGGATGGGGAAGGGAGAGGGATCTGCCGTTGACCCAATCCTGGTTCGTTAGCCACCACTGCAATTGTCGTGCAGTGCCCTCCGAGATCTGGACGCAATCGGACAGATTCCCCTGATGCTGCGCCCACTGGAACTTCAGGTCCCACTGCAGAGCCCGCATATGCCACCTGGCATGATCTACCAGCAGGATGCAGGAGGCCATGAGGCCCAACAGTTTTAGGGTCATCCTGACCGTAACCCGGGATAGAGGCTGAAAGATAGGAATCATAGCCCGAATATCCCGGACTCGCTGTTCGGGAGGATAGACCCGAAACTGCGTTGTGTCCAGAACCGCTCCGATGAAGAGGAGCTTCTGAGAGGGAGTCAGGTGTGACTTCGGCACGTTGATGGAGAACCCCAGCGAATGTAGGATGTCGGCCGTAGTCTGGAGGTGAGAGACGAAGCCTGGGGCGAGCCCGCCTTCAACAGCGAGTCGTCAAGATAGGGTAAGACTGGAACCCCTGATCTGTGCAGATGAGCTGCGACCACCGCCATCACTTTCGTGAACACCCGAGGGGCGCTGGTAAGGCCAAAGGGGAGCACGGTAAACTGAAAGTGCTTGTGGCCTACCGTGAACCGAAGGTAACACCGATGGGCCGGCAGGACGAGGATATGAAAGTAAGCATCCTGCAAGTCCAACGCTACCATCCAGTCTCCAGGGTCGAGGGCAGACAGGACCTGAGCCAGCGTCAACATTTTGAACTTCTCCTTCTGGAGGAAGCGGTTGACGTCCCTGAGATCCAAGATAGGACGCAGGCCTTTGTCCTTCTTGGGCACCAGAAAGTAGTGGGAATAGCAACCACGACCTACTTCTGGAAATACTCTAAAGAAGGGTTTTTAGTTGACAGGGAAATGATTAGGCGCTCTGCTTAATACACGCAAAAGTCTGAAGGGATATGGAGTCAGTACGGTGCAACTAGGAGAGGGGATAAGCCCTATAACCCCCCAATTTAGTGTGGGTAAAAAACCCTCACAAAACAACATAAAAACAATTACCTAGGCACGCATAATAGTAGGTTAAACAGTATGTAAATGTATACAAGCACTACAGTATAATAGTCATCCAATGAGAGAAATATCTTCGGATGTGTTGAGAAATCTTCAGTCTTTTAATTTGTTCTTAAAACCAATGACCAGAAACAAACCAGCCAACACGTGTTTCGTCGCATGTGGAAAATAATTCCGCGACTTCCTCAGGGCACTCAGCCGGAGATAAATCCAACCCGGCTGGGGTTAGAACAGTCAAGTTAAATCGGATTCGTTTTAAAGTATCAGAATATATAGTGAAAAAGAACCTCTGGCACGTAATAGATCACTTCCTGATCCGTTGACTATGATAATTTAAAGATCACGGATAAGTAAAGGTCAAAGTAGACAAGCAGGGTAATCATAACCTGCATAACGGGACGCCATGAGGGAGTTTTGCTTGTGGAAAGGATAATTCCAAACACACGGGTAATCTTGAGGTAAAAATGCCAAGGAACCCTCACGAAGGATCACTGTGTTCCGGGTTATCAAGCAAAACTCCCTCATGGCGTCCCGTTATGCAGGTTATGATTACCCTGCTTGTCTACTTTGACCTTTACTTATCCGTGATCTTTAAATTATCATAGTCAACGGATCAGGAAGTGATCTATTACGTGCCAGAGGTTCTTTTTCACTATATATTCTGATACTTTAAAACGACCCGATTTAACTTGACTGTTCTAACCCCAGCCGGGTTGGATTTATCTCCGGCTGAGTGCCCTGAGGAAGTCGCGGAATTATTTTCCACATGCGACGAAACACGTGTTGGCTGGTTTGTTTCTGGTCATTGGTTTTAAGAACAAATTAAAAGACTGAAGATTTCTCAACACATCCGAAGATATTTCTCTCATTGGATGACTATTATACTGTAGTGCTTGTATACATTTACATACTGTTTAACCTACTATTATGCGTGCCTAGGTAATTGTTTTCACGACCTACTTCTGGGACAGGAACTCGCTCGATGGCATCCTTGGCCAGGAGTGCCGAAACTTCCTGTTGGAGAAGGGCCAGATGATCCTCCGACATGCGATGGTACTGAGGTGACATGGATGGAGGGGTAGTCTCGAAGGGGAGGTAGTAGCCCCTTCGGACTATTTGCAAAACCCACTTGTCCGACGTGATGGTGCACCAGTGGGGGAGGTGATGGCAAATCCTGCCGCCCACTGTTCTTTGGTGGCCCCGAAAGGTCGGACTAGGAGGGTTTGGAGGCTGCTGCAGAGGGGCCTGTGGTGGACTGGCCCGCCCGCTGGCCCCTAGAACCATGGCATTGGTTTCCACGTCCCCGCGCAGGGGCTGAACAGCTTGCGCCGGTCTGTGGCCCTGGGCGGGACGCAGTGGGGCACCCCTTCCGTAGCCACGAAAGGGGAGAAAAGCAGGCTGCGCAGGGCAGGTGGTCGAGAGGCCCAAGGACCTGGCCGTAGCCCGAGAGTCCTTAAAGCGCTCCAGCGCGGTGTCTGCCATCAAAGGGCATGTCCATAAGAGTGGATTGGACATCCCCAGAAAAACCAGTCGACCTCAAACAGGCGTAGCATCGAAGGGCTACCGACGTGGAAATCGTCCTGCCTAGTGAGTCGGCGGTATCCAGCCCACAGCGGATGGTAAACTTCGCTGCGTCTCTCCCTTCAGCAACTGCTCGAGAGAGTACGACCAGGCCTCCTCCGGGCACTGAGGCAGCACTTGCGCAAACGTATCCCACACGGAGCGGGAGTACCGGCCCAACAGACATGCAGTGTTTACCGACCGCAGTCCTAAGCTGGAGGAAGAAAATATCTTCTTCCCAAGATGGTCCAGCTTTTTGGATTCCCTATCAGGTGGAGCGGTAGGGAATGCGCCCTTGGAGGTGGGGGCTTGGACCACCAAGCTCTCAGGGGTGGGGAGTTGGGAGAGGAACGTGGGGTCGCCCGGGGCTGGGCGGTGGCGTTGGGCAATCATCCTGTCCACAGGAGCCCCTGTGTTGGGCCTGGACCAGGTGCCCAAAAGGATGTCCGTGAGGGCTTCATTAAACGGCAGCAGGGGCTCCGAAGAGCTCGCTGCCGGTTGAAGCACCTCTGTCAGGAGGTTAGTCCTGACTGCCACCGTAGGTAGCTCGAGGTGGAGAGCCTCGGCCGCCCTACGCAACACCACTGCGTACGACGCTCTGTCCTCCGTAGCCACGGTAGGAGGAGACAAAATTCCAAGGTCTGGTGCGGTATCCAGACCACTGGCTTCCCCCAGTTCCTCTCGCCATATCGGTTCATAACCTAGATGGTCGGTTAAAGGGTCCCCAGTCCCCTCCGAGTCCTCCTCACCCTCCTTTGGCTGCCAATCTGGTCTCAAAGAGCCAGGGTAGAACAGGGGCACAAAAGTACCCGTCGGATCCGGCGTCGGTCTACGCCGGTCCGGCTCCGTGTCTACCTCGACGTGGAGGCCGGGGTCGACGTCGGCTGGGGACACAGCCGACGCCGGTTGCGGATGTGGTGCCGGTGGAATAGGCGCTGGTGGAGGTGTTACAAGGTCGACCGGCGCCGATCCGGATCCAGGCCTGGATCCAAGGGGACCCTGCGGCGCTGAGGCCGGAGCCGCCGGCGTCGAAGGCCCAGGGCCCCCAGCCGAGTCCGGGGGGCCCTAAAGCGCGCCTGCGGAGTCGCGCTGCCCAAAGATGGCATGCATTGCTTCGTAGAAAGCTCGAAGCTGGGCAGGGGTCGCTCCGGGTCCCGGAAAGGGAGGGAAGCTCGGAGTCGACCCTACGGGCTCCGCACGCGGAGCCGCAGGAGGGGCACCACCCGCATCCCTCGCCGCGTCGGCCGACGGACGGGGAGAAGTCGAAGAGCGACGATGCTTCTTCGACTTCTTCTTGTGCTTCGACTTACCTGACCCCGAGTGCGAAGACTTAGATGAGGAATGGTGGTGGCTCCGCGACCGGTCCCTCGACCTCCTACGCGACCGGGACCTTGAGCAGCGCGGAGCCGACTGCTTCGGTTATCAGGGACCTAAACACTATCAATAAGGGTTGTGTGGACTCAGTGCACAGTGCCTCACCATAGATGGACACTATATATTGGGCCAGCCTCTTACACTCCTCTTCCTCCTCGTCATCACCTTGGTGGTACTTTTCATGCAGCTCCGATGCACTATGTGCCACACCAAAAGGACCATCATCCTCAGACTCATCCTTATTCAGCAGATGACTGGGTGGCAAGGGTGATACTTTGCTGGGAGATGTATGCTCCGGCATCAAAGATACAATTATTTCCAGTTCCTTTGTTTTGTCTCTCGTCAATGATGTCGTGGTCGATGTCACCAACGGCGGTCTGACTGGCACTGTAGATGAAATTGGCATGAACGTCCAAGAAACCATCGTCGGCACTGTCGACAGTATCGTCGTCTACGAGGCAGAGACCAACTTAACCGTTGACGAGACGGATGTCGTCGTCGATGTCATTGCCGGTGAACTGACCATGATCACTGTTGTTAAAGTCGTCGTGGTCGATGCCATCGTCGACAACGTAGTAGACTATTTCTTCATCAATGGTCTGCTCGTCGACGATTTCTCCGTTGGCGGTGCCGACGATGGTTTCTTGAACTTGTGAGAAACCTGAGAGAAGGTATAGAAGGATTAGATTTTGATTTTCCTGGTTTTTCTGAGGAAATATCATGTCCCTTATGCTTATGAGAGTGCCTTTCAGAGGAACTGTGCTCCTTATAATAGCAATGGTGAGTCTTTTTTCAAAACATTTTGGGAGGTTTTGTGAGGTTACCAAACTTCTGACCTCTCCCTTGTTTGAACCCTCTTGGTAGATGAGGATGTGTCCTCATTGTCTTCCCTAGAAGCAGGATCTTCCTTGACTTTAAGATTTTGGAGCCACAACAACCGTTCCTCTCTGTCTTTTAGGGTTTTTGAGGGAAAAAGTATGGCAAATCTTACAATACTTTACCTTATGAGAGGTGTCATGGCAGTATATGCAGTCACTGTGTTAGTCCTCAGAATTCAGCCTCTTCTTCCCACAGGTTCCACATGGTCTGAAAAGACCTTTTTTAGTCAGTTCTAATATTGTAGAGTCAAATTTGAAGCAAAAGGTAACTGGTAACAGTAGATAGATATATAAAATCTGTCTGAAGATCAAATAGCAAGTTGAACTGAGCAGAGCTCAAGGGGACATTCCCTGACACGCTGTGCAGCAGAAAATCTGAGAGACAGAAACCTCTGAGGAGAGTGTTCTAGAGGGTTCTGCAGCCTGATTGGTTGAAGTTTGGTCTCTTTTAAAGGATAGAGATATGTTACTAAACTACAAGCTAGGTTTAACATTACATTGCTTTTCTAGTTGTACAGTGGGACTCCCACTTCAAAGATGGGGAATGATTCAAGCATATGAATCTATGAAAGATCCAATACTGGAGAATCTGTTTGATATTTACGGATGGACAAATTGCATAAACCTTCGGCTGCAGCACCAGCATAGTCTCTTTTTAACCAGAAAAATGTGGCCCACTTGGTAATTCGCCATTACATGGAGTTTCACAATTGCACAGTATTGGTGCAACATTATTGTACAGTAACATTAAAATTGTGTGTGATTTTAACGTTACCCCATTACTGTGCCACTTATGTTTGCGTCCTAAGTGTACCTAGCTCTAAATCCACCACTTCATTTATGGATCAACAACATTGCGCCTGTTCCTAAATTACTGCACTGTAACTATATTAATCAGTTGTTTAGGGAAAGAATAATAAAAAGTTACAAATTGTCTTTCAAACATGTACTTAATTTAATTTGGTTTCTCTTGTATATGTTTTAAAAAAAGATAGCATTTTCTTTTTCTGTAACAATCTATTTAGTTAGAATACCCTCTTGTGTTTATGGCTTTTACATGGCCTTATTTCATCCATGATCCAAACAAGTTCTGAGACATAGATTTATCGTTACAGTGGAATAGGACACAGCTGCAAGGGTATATGCTGAATTTGTGACTAGTGAAAAAAATGTTTTTCAAGTATTTTGCCAAAGGCAAATTAGAAGAAACCCCAAGCAATGGATGTTTAGTTGTAGAAAGAAAAGAAATAACTCAAATTAATTGGTAAATCAATCATTGCACAAAAGACCCCTGTTTGAGACAGAATTGTGCCTACATTTCATGTTTCCCTAGAACTGGGATATGTGAAGTATAGAACCAACTGTCACCTCAAAGCAGAGAAACAGGATGGAACTAGAAATAACATGAAACTTGAGTCAGCATTGAAAGCATGGCACACATAATTGGAATTTGTGCTCCTCATGGTGAAGCAAGGTCCTTTTTACTGTAGCAAAATAAAATCATACATTTTAGATCCAATTACTGACTGATTCAAAATTCAAAACTCTCGCTAGTGAGACCAAAAAACTGTTTTTCTAGTGCTCCTCGTAGGGCCGGCCTTGTTGGGCATGTTGAACATGCCCAACAAGGGTATGATACCTGTGTAGCTACAGAGGGCCATTATCACCCTCAAGCAGCACAACCTTTTGGTTTTTTACTGGTGACAGAAGGGCCATTATCTATTAAAATTCACTAGTCACCCCTCCAGCCATCTTTTAATCTCACATTAGGACATCATTGCCACACATACTCGCACTCACCCTTACGGCTTCTTCACCCAAAAGATCTACGAAAAAGTGACCCTTCGGGGGACCCGTAGGGCATTGCAGCGCCGGCCCCACGAGGAGCACCGCCCAATGATGACACATGACATCCTTCGGGGTGTGTGAGGGCACCAAGACACATTGTCCCCAAGCACTATTATTTGAGAATGACTTTACCTTTCTACCTCTTACTCTACTTTCCGTCTGAGAGGAACTGTGACTCCCACGGGCTACGATTCTAGTTTCAGGAGCACGAGTCACTGTACCTAGATCCAGCTCCTTGTTCCTCCCTCCCCCTTTTCGTGTTGTAAGTTTGTGGTCTTTCGTTAGCCACATTGAGCCTGAGCAGCCTTCCACAAGCCAGATGGGGTTCATTGCCAAATAGCCCATGGACACAAAAAGCTGTCAAGCAGTGTGAGTTTGACTAATTTTACTATATGTTATAAAGGAAAATACAACTTTGTGGCCTCAGTAACCTTTCCCATCTTTTTTAGGTTGAGCCTGCAGAGCTTGCGCTGCAGGATGATATGTTGTATGTACTTTGTGGAGTTTGACTTCTCCCATCGCTTTGGATTTCTCTAGTCAATTGTCTTGTAAAAATACTTGCTCGCTTCCTCCAAGTTGTTCACTCCCTGTAGTATTGCAGCAGAACTTGGAGGCTTCTGCTTTTTTCTAAGTTACTTTCGGTTCAGAGACTTTTTTTAATTTGAATGAGCATTTCCCTGGCTCAGTGCGGCACCCGATTCATAGGCCCCGCATATTTTCTTTCACAGACACTTGCTCTTCTCTCCCTGTGAGCGTTTCCCTGGCTCAGCATGGTGTCGCACTTTATCTTTTTACAGACGCTTATTTCTGTTATGGTATTTCCAGGATGTGCCAGCATTCTGGCGGTGGCAGCATTTGGGCCGTATACAAAATGCCATTTAATTAAATCTCTAGTTGTTCTTTGGCTCTTACAATATATTTAAGGCAACCCGGCAGCCGCAACGTAATTGACTGCCCGAACAGCTGCAACCGCGCTAATACACGCCGTTTCTACCCCCCCCCTCCCTGCGAGGTGAGGTCATGACGTCACTCACATGGTGAACCCTGGCATGGAAGTCAAGAACGTTGCATAGTCGGGTTATAAGCTTGCCGGTTTTTGGTGGTGTTGTAGATGCGATCAATTTCAAACACAAGTTGAACTAAAGAGTAAAGACTGCTGCAAACAGGTATGTAACTCTGGAGACAGCGACACTGCTGCGTAATGCTGTGTGTCCTACACTAAATTTACTGTTTTACTATAGCCACCCCTAGTTAAACACCTTTCCTCCCCTCCTCTTACCCACTTACAAGACCATCTTCTAGTGTCCGTCTCTCGCCCTAAGTTTCCCTTTTAACATGTCTGACACTTTTGGTGTCTCCTCCCTCTGCCCTGGCTGCAGCTCCTACTCCCTGTCTGAGGCACATGAGCCACTCAGGGACCTCAGCACACTGACCAACTAGGAAGGATGCACAGGAGTCCGGGGTTCCGCTGCCATCCTCGCTGCACCGGTGCCCTTCGTGGCGACCTTCATTGCGTGCCCTACTAGAAGCCCTGCCGACTAGGAAGGCTACACAGGAGTCCGGGGTTCTGCTGCCATCCTTACTGCACCGGTGCCCTTCGTGGCGACCTTCATTGCATGCCCTCCTTGGAGCGCTTCCCTAACTGTTCCTCTCAAAGCCCTCCACTGTCTCCTGCTGCCCTGCCTTTGTCTTCCCAAGTTCTTCAATGCCTCCACAACTGAGAGCCCACTACTGTCTACCATCACTCAGGCGATCTCCGAGCACCATTCCCATCCCATTGACAAAGCCAATAGGCCTCCCATAGGCGAGACCTATTGACATTGCCAATGCTTGTTTCAAAAGTCTGGGATGCATTGGAAGTTTAAGATTTCTACATGTGTGTACTCTAATCACGATTTAAGAGCAAAGACATGAATGTAGAATAATGTTTCATTAATCAGGAAAAGTAGAAAAAAAGAGTGGTCAGTGTCTGTCAACTGTGACCATTTAATCATGAATGTATGGAAAAGTAATAATCATGTATGAATGGAAACAGTGTTGTCAGACTCTCCTGGCAATATATCATTGATTTTCATATACTGAAACTCTTTTGAAGCTCTCATAATGATGGCAGATAAATGGCCAAAAGGCTCATGGAGAACGCAATTTGCCAAAGCTCAGTAAAATAGGAAAACCAAAATTGCAGCACAGGACTACTTGTTTCAAAGCCCGTTACTTCCCCAGTACACCACATCTTAGGAAATAGATCTTGATAATGGGAACTGTCTGCCTTGGGGAAATATCCAACAAGTGTTGGGTTCCAGTCCACTTGTAACTTGTTACTAACACTCAGACAAAATCTAAGTATTCACAATTTTGGCAAAAAGTGGAAGCAGTTGTACAACCTCAAAAAACAATTGTCACTGAGCACACGTGTTGTCTGGGGACACAGGGATTAAAAATAATAGCCACATGTAGGAAGCCCTTTTTGTGGCCTTAAGGTGATCAATTTGCAAAATCACAAGGTTTTTAGTTGCAAAATGGCTTTTTACAATGTGCTAAACACATTTTCCTGTTCAGAAAAGCCTTTCTGAATCATAATTCGCTATGAAATTTGCCAATAGTTTGTGACTGCAATTATGGTAGCAAACCACAGAAAAATGACTGACCTTTCAAAAAAAGGGAGAACTACTTTCCAAAGGGGAAGCTGACTCCATCGGACAGCTTCTCTTTTAGGAACTGTGTCAGCAGACATCAGAGGACCACTGTCTGCTCTCTGCAATGTCTTCACAAAAATGCTTCCCATGAACGCATTTTAAATGCAGAGATTGTGATTTCCTGTCTCTTATAGGCAACCATCCCTGTATCCATAATCAATTGCAAGGGGTCGCAAGTAGCCGAATGTATGACAGTACAACGCGATCATTTTGATCGCGGTACTTTACATCACGGTTTTTACAACGCAAGTCGTTACAACGACTTGCGTTGGAGGGCGCTGGATTGAGGATTAATATGATTTTCTATTCCAACTCCAGCCCACGTAACAGTAGGGAAGGTGTTGGAATAGAAAATCAAAGTATTCCTTAACCTAGAGCGCCATCCAGCGCAAGTCATTGTAATGACTTGCGTTGTAATGGCTGCGTGGTAAAGGTCGTGCGGTGTAAACACCGCGTTGTAAACGACGTTTCCCCAAGTAGCTACCTGACTAATATTGATTAGGTAGGTTGTTCTGTGAACACCTGTGAATGGGAATTTTGCAATGAGAACTATCAGTACATAAAATTTATAGGCAGGTTGCAAAAGGTCAGTGTACAATTTGCACCCACTATTTGTCAAATGCACATTAGTACATAGGTTGCCAAGGTAGAGGAAAACTGGTATCCCCAACCTTTGAAGATATGCAGCAACCACAGCCATCACTTCCATGAACACCCAAGGAGCAAAGGAGAACATGGCAAACTGAAAGTGCTCTTGGCCCACCCTGAATCACACGTAAAGCCTATGGGACTGCAAGATAGGTACATGATAGTAGGTGTACTGTAAGTTCAAGGCCACCATCCAGTTGCCCAGATCCAGAGCAGATAGAAAATGGGCTAGTGTGACTAGCCTGAATCTGTTCTTCCACTGAAAGGGTTAAAAAGGAATGGAGATTTAAAATAGGACAAAGACCTCTGTCCTTTTTGGCACCAGAAAACAGAAAGAGTAACAACCAGTTCCTATTTACAAGGTCGGTGCCCTCTTTATGGACCCTTTGGCCAGGAATATCCGCACTTCTTGCAACAAAAAGGGCAAGTGCTCCTCTGAAAGCTGCTTGGATGTGGGTGGAAGTTGTGGCGGGTCGGAAAAGAATGAAAGCGTACTGCCCCATTAAACGATCAGAAAGACAAATCTGTCACTGATGGTCAGTACAGTGTCTGCTCGATCCTGGTCCCCAAACCTGAAATGACTGAGGTGCCTGTTGCAGTAGCAGGAAGCTCTGGTGTTGCCTGTACACCAAATATTTTCACCATATAGGAAAGATCCATTGAAAGTCACCTCAATTAGGGATGCCTGCAAGTCCACCGAAAATCCTATAGATCTCATCTATGCATGGCGACAAAGCACCACACTGGTGCCAACCGCTCTTACCAAGCAATATGTGGTATCCAGGCCAGATCTGATCACATATTGGTCCACGTCCTTACCATCTTGGATGGGCGCTATGAAGGCCTGAAATTCTTCAGGCATTGGCAGTAAGACTGCGCTGACCATATCCCAAAGAACATGTGTATATCGCCCAAGCAGGCAGCTGGCATTGACAGTCCTTAGAGCTAGGCTGGCCGATGAGAACATCTGTTTTCCGAATGCCTCAATTCGACTCTGTCTGTTCTAAGAGAATGAATTGGGGTTCACCATCGCCAGACTTTCTAGCGTAGGATGCTGCATCATGCATCAAAAATCAGTGTCACTTGGTGCCGTCCTGTGGCCTCTGGCTATCTGCTTGTTCACCGGTGGGCAAGAACAAGGCTTGGATGTCAATTAAGGTGCCAGTTAGGGCCTTATTAAACAGTGCTAAAGGTTCACAGGAAGACTGTCCAGTCTGCAAAACCTCCATAAGAACATCTGTCCTACCTTACACAGAAAGAAGTTCTAAGTCCAACACTTCTGCTGTACATCCTACCAGAATGGCTAAAGAAACAATGACTTGTGCTGATGGACCGGAGGAGGTGGGGGGTGGGGGAGGGGGAGCAGGGTATCAGAATCAGTAACAAGATCTCCCCTAGCACCAGCAGCATCAGGACCTGCATCGATGTTAAAGGGATCAATGTGGTTTTTGTTGCCAGAGTGGAAGTCGGCTCCAAAGCCAGCACAGAACCCAAGATTGTTTCGGAAGGCACAGATGGCACTGAGGACAAATCTGCTGGTAGTAACCAGACTGGAGTCCTTCACGGATCACTGAGGCCTGAAAATGCACCAGAGGGATTCGGAACAATGCCAAAGATTCAGAGATGAAGAGGTGCATCGGGATAGTTGCGAAATCGGTTCCTCGGAAGGAGTTCAGGAGCGAGACCGAGTGGCACCTTGATGCCCTTTCAACTTCTCCGTGGGAGAGTACTGGGACGGGGACAAGTTTCGCTTAGCCCTTATATGTGGCTTTAGCGTCACTTCGGGTGGAGCAAAGTCAACCGAGTCGCACTACACCACTTACTGGCTCACAGGACCAATGCTGTTTAAAGCTTCCAGATCCAGTCTGGCGCTTGAGGATATTCTAAACATGAGGAATCTACGATTAGTAGTAACCATCAGAAAATCTTTTAACTATTGTCAGAGACAAACAGACCTTTCGACCAATCAGTATACAATCAAATGTACATAACTGAGCACATTGATTTTATGGTATTTGTGTTTTGGATAATGACAAGCTAGTTTTTAATATGTGCCCATGCTTCTTTCAGTTGCCAGCAAATGGTTTGTCATTGCTGGTGTTTTTAGTAATGGTTCCTGAGACCTCTGCTCCTCTCTATTCGTCTTAACCCATACCCATTCAACCATCCGTGCACTTAATCGGTCAGAACACATTCATCCACCCATGCACTCACTAAACCATTCATTATTTTTCCATGCACCCAGTCACTCATCCACCGGTGCACCTACTCATCATCCATTCAACCAACTAACAACAGACTCATTCTTGTAATAATCCACTTACCGATCCACACAACCGCAAACACCAACTCATCAATCAGTAAAGAAATATCACTTATGAAAAAAATTAAAAAAACATATTGGCTTTGTCAATTATTGTAATGTTTTTCAAAACCATGATGTTGTGCCTGAGTAACAGTGGGTTAATGTTCTGTACATGAAATGCTGGTCTTGTATACCAGCCAGCAAGAACCACATTGCCCTGCCTTAATGCCTGGAATTCATCTGCTTGGTCGTGGCCACTGTAGGTAACAGTACTGAAAGAGCCCCTAAAACACCTCTTCGTTTATATAGTAAAATTGGGCACTGAATACTATGCACGACTTTCAGAAAGCGGAATGGAGTTGACCACAGATTCATTAAACTTTTAGACAACCTAGCAGGCACACCCCGAGTTAGTGAGCACCATGCCATAAAAGGTCTGAGGAAGAAAGTGGCGAGCCCTGGTGCTCTGGCACAACATTGCTGACCATCCCGTGACACTTCTAGGACTCAATTCACAAAGCCATTTGTGAATGCAAGACTTCCTTGCAATATTCTATTTCTTTTCAACAGTTTTGGCTCCTGCAGCATTATACTATAGTTTTAAAATATATTTTTGACTGTAAAATCTGTCTTTGAGAAACTTCAGGCTGTTATTTAGCGTTCAATCATTCAAAGGCATGCTAAATAAAATGATGGCTACATACTAACCATTTTTAGCATTTTAATCTGACTTTCATTTTTATGAAAAGTGTGTGTTTGATGTGTGACTGCACTCACCCCATCTCCCTGTTTTATCCAGTAACTGAGCCACCAGTTGCTGAACGCAATGCTTCCTGTATTCAATATGAAGACCAGAACATTTAGGAGGAATATAATGGCACCTCCAGATGCCATGATATACAATCCAAACACCGACCATGGCACCGAACCACTCCCCTTTTCCTCTGCCTGCATGAGCGGACCTGTAAAATTACACAGAAAAAGTACTCAAATAATATTTGGGAAATGGCATTTCAGTGTCGATTGAATTTATCTTAGGTTTTGTGACATCTGTTCATTGGTATATCTTATTCATGCTATCTTAACCAAAAACAAAATACAAAGAGCGTGCAACAATCTATTCCAGATTCAAACACGGTTTATTAATCTTTATTTGTCTTGGAAAGCAAAAAGAACTGCATTCACAGTGGGCTCATTTACAAAAGTTATTTTGGAGTAAGTAACGTAGCAGTGCTATACCTACTGCAAAATGCACATCACAAACGTCTGCCCAGCGATCTCCACATCCTATCTTTTTAGGTCGAGCCTAGCGGCAGAGCGCATGCGCTGTCCCTCTGTGAGAGTGCTGTAGTACAGTTTGGGAGAGAAGCTGCGCCCACTCTCCTCCCATATTTTTAATTGGCTTGTGTCATTTATTTTATTTATTTTATTTTGAAGGTTTTGTATAGCGCGAACAAGACCCTTGCGGGTATCAGAGCGCTTTACAGGGCAAATATAGGTGATAGAAACACGCATACAAATCATATAAGTAAGACTGATACAAAGTAGTGGCTATTACAGATTGGCAAATATATACACAAATATATATATAGTTCAAGTGAATTTGGCCAAGAGAATCCATTTCACTTCTTGTTTGAAAAAAGCCGTGGAAGGGTTCTGTCTCGTTTCTGGGGGCAAGGCATTCCAAATCCTGGGAGCCATTCCTGAGAAGGTCCGGTTGTATGTTTTCTTCTTAGTATATCGTTGTGGTTTCAGTAGAAGATTATAGGAGCTCCTGGTGGTTCTGTTACCACCCGATAGCACCAATTTCTCAGCTAGGTATCTCGGGGTTTTGTGATGTATTGCCTTGTGCATCATACAGGCGATTTTCAAATGAATTTTGGCCTCAAAAGGTAGCCAATTGAGGGTACGAAAGTCAGGGGAGATGTGACAATTTCTTTTGGAGCCTGTGATGAGTCTAGCAGCGGCGTTGATTGAGGCTCTTAGAGGGGCCGTCGTCAATCTGGGAAGGCCGCAGAGAGCGACACTCCCATACTCCACTCTAGGAATTACTAGAGTTTGAACTGCCTGCTTGAAGTCATTTGCGGGCAGGAAAGGTTTCAGTTTTCTCAGGGTGTTCATCTGAAAATTTTCTCCTTTTGTCGAGGCGTTGATGTGTTTCTGCATATTTAGTTTACTGTCCAGAGTTATTCCCAGCGATTTTGCTGAGTCGATAATGAGAGGTTGACCATTGAGTGCTGTTAGGTGCTTCATCCACTTGTGGATGATGGTTGATTGGCTGGGGGGAGCGATTAGGAGGAATTCGGTTTTGAGGGTGTTTAGTTTCAAATGGTTTTTGGCCAACCAAGTCTCCGTCTTTAGAAGCGTTGAATTGAGAGATTTGATGTCCTCAAGTGAATGGATCTTTATGTATAGTTGTGTATCATCTGCGTACATGTGATAGTGGACATTTGAGGAGCTGAGCAGTTCGGTGAGTGGTTCCATAAACAGGTTGAAAAGTGTAGGGGAGAGGGATGATCCCTGTGGTACTCCTAAGGTGACTGGGGTGGTCTTGGATAAGGATTGATTGACCTTGAATCTTTGTGATCTATTTTGAAGGAAGGAGGTGAACCAGTTTAGGACCGATCCCGATAGTCCCATTCTGTGTTTCAGGAGGTCTAGTAAGTTGTCGTGTTTGACGGTGTCGAAGGCCGAGGATAAGTCAAGCAGGATTAGTAAACAGGCTTCGTTTTTGTCCAGGATTTTTAACGCGTCATCTATTATGTGGGTCATGGCTGATTCGGTACTGTGCCCTGCACGGAAACCTGATTGGAATTGATCGAGCAGGTTGAAATTGTCTATGTGGTTGCTAAGCTGCGTGTGAACACATTTTTCTAGCAGTTTGGCCAAGGTGGGGATGTTGGATATTGGGCGGTAGATATTTAGGTCTGTCGGGTCCGCTGATGGCTTCTTTAAGATGGGGGATGCCTGACCTGCTTTAAGGATGTCTGGGATGGTTCCTTGAAGGAGAGAGGAGTTTATAATCCTAGTCCATAGAGGCACTAGCATTGGAATGAGGTCTTTTAAGTAGTTAGCTGGGAGAGGGTCAGTGAAGTGGTTGGAGGGATTCAGGGCCGTGAGCGTTTTTAGGATAGCTTCGTCGCTGTAGGTGTTGAAGGAGGCCCACGGTGCATTGTTTTTGAGGTCGAACTTTGCAGAACAACTAAGAGGGGTCCCAATCGGGGTCAGTGAGGAGATCATGTGAGGGTCGGTGTGTGATAATAGTTCGTAAAGCAGGACTGTCTTTATGTTTTCTGTCTTTCTCGTGAAAAAGGCGGCAAATTCCTCGCAATTAGGAAGTGTGTCTGGATTAATTTGGGGGGAGTGGGAGACACCCTTAGATTGAGATTTGATTAGTTTGAATAGCCTTTTGGGACAGTTCTTGACTTGGTCTAATTGCTTACAGAAGAAGTCTGCTTTTGATCGTCTAATCTTTCTATAATAGGAGTTTCTCTTGCATCTTAGTAACTTGAGGTGGTCAGAGGAAGGTGCCGATCTCCATTGTCGTTCAATTACTCTTAGTGATCTTCTGTCTTCATTTAGCCTACCATCATACCAGGGTTTTGAGTCTTTTGTGGCGACTCTTTTCAGTTGTAAGGGAGCTAGATTATCTAACACCGTCTTCATGGAGTGGAAGTAATGCTTAGTCAAATCTTGTAACTGGTCTAAACCTTCCGGTGGAAGCAAAATGTTGGGACTAGAGGTTGCGAGTAAATCGGGACCGAGGTTTTTTAGGTTCCTCTTAAAGATTTTCGTTCTTGTGGGTGGGACAGAGAGTAGTTTAACGTATTCATTGATGTGGAAAGTGATGATGTGATGGTCAGACCAGTCACAGGGGAGGATTGATTCGAGCTGGGTGGAATCCGCTTTGGAAATTACTAGATCGAGGGTTGAGCCTTGTAGGAGAGTAGGATCTGCTTCACATGGGTACCCCCACTTTTTGCTGATGCTTCACTGTTTTTCGACCTTAGTCTGGCTGGGGCCCTGCTAATCAGAACCCCAGCCTAGCTGCTTCCTCTCTAAAATGGTTTCCATGTGCCTTAGGCACATCTCTGATTGGAATCTGGAGTGCCCTTATAAGTCCCTAGTATATGGTATACTATGTACCCAGGGCATAGGTACCTCAGAGGCCTACCAGGGGCTGCAGCATGTATTGTGCCACCCCTGGAAGGCCATCCAAACTGACACCACAGGTCTGCTACTGCAGCCTGGGTAAGGTGGTGCATGCACCCCTTACTGTGATATAGGCTACCTATATCACTAAATACATACACACATATAAACCTATAAGTCACTCCTATGGCAGGCCTTATCAATCCTGAAGGCAGAGTGCGTGGTTCCTATGTGAGAGGGTGCCCCTGCATGAGCAGGGCCCCTCTGCAGCATTCGGAGACCCTTCTCTGATGCTGTTTGTAGTGCAGCCTGACCATATACTCTTAAGCGCATTATAACCTCGCGTTAAATGCTAACTTTGGAATGGCTGCACCGAAACATGTCGTGTTTGGTGTCAAACATCTTGGAATACTACCCCCGCCAATTCTGGCGGCGGGGGTAGCATTCCACCCTTCTAGAGGGAGAGACATGTTAACCCTGGCCTGGCCGGTAACTTCTTTCTAAAGCCCTGGCATCACAAAATGGATGCTGCTGCCACAGACACAAGTCTGGCCTCCTGCTGCTGGACTAAACTCCGGCAGGGGAGGCCTGGACAATAGGTTTCCTGTCCCAGGGAGGTGTGACCACCTCCCCAGACAGGATAGTGTGTATTGGGGCTGGGCGGGAGCACTTTCGGGTGCTTTGAAGTCCTGCACTGGGGGCACACTTGGTGTCCCTGTGCATACCCCAGTTCAAACCGGATCAGGGGCTTGCAGCCCCTGCTTTGGCGCGAACTGGACAAAGGGAAAGGGGTGTAGCCACCCCTCTGCCCTGACCCACCCATAGGTGGGGCCATAGAGTAGTCCAACCCCTAAACTTAGTATAAGTATAGGAACCCAGTCCTTAGGACTTTAGATTATTCCTGGACGAAACTCTGACACAGAATCCTGGACCTTCGACGCTCTACTACAAGATTAGAGGACAGAAGAATCTCCCTTGGGGTCAAGGAGTGACTCCCCTGCTTGGCAGGCACCAAAGAAGCATATGTCCGGTCTGCATCGCCTAAGCTCCTGTCGGACGCCGAAGTCTTTGCATCACCAGAGGTGGATTTCCAGACTTCCCGAGGCTGCCCTGAGTCCCCAGCAAAGCTGAGGCCCGTAGCTGTCGTGGGTAACGTGGAACCGTGACCCCTGGACACCGCACGCATTTGCTAGTGCATCCTCTTCTGGGTCTCCCACGAAGTCGTGCTTTGGGCTCCGAGTAGCCCTAGCCTCCAGCACCAACTGCACCGAAGATCACTGGCCTCCACTCCACGAGTGTCCTGTGAGCCAGCTCCACGTGCACCGTCTCGAGGCTCCTTCGCGGTCGCTAGCCCGTTGGCTAGTAGCCCTTCACGAAGGCCAATCTTTTTCTTCTTGGGCTCCCTGGTTGCTCCAGGCTTGCCCTCACTTACCCTTGCTGGGTGAGTTCCTCAGACCTTGCTGGTCTGCATCATCGTCATTCTTCATCTACATCGAGACTTGCCGTTGCCAAGGCTTGTTGGGTCCAATCCGGTCGCCGACACCTCAGCACTCGACAGACATCGTGTACCAGCCCGAATCCTGCTCCTGGTCGCCGACAACGCCTCCTGGACCTCGTGGCTGAAGAGTCAAGACGACCGTCAACCTACATGAAGCACTCGACATCGGCGGGCATCCGCTCATCGCCTTCCTGGTCACTGGCTAGTGACCCAGACTCTGTCCCCTCTGCTTTCAGGTTCTTCAGATCTCCGATCCACTCTTGGATCCACCCGGACACTTTCCACTTGGTCGCCAGCAGCACTTTGCAGCAGATCGCCATTCAAATCGACGACGAAACCCGACCCCGAGAGGCACCTATGCACCCGGCTTCCCTGGGTGAGGTAACAAGAGTACTCCGGTGCTCCCGTGGGTAGAGACTCTAGAACGACCTAGTTCTCAAAGGGTTTGCTCCAAGTCCTCCTTTAAGTGTCCCTTTTCTTTAATTTCCCGATCGCGACTTTCTCCATAGAAGTTAACGGCGTCTCGCGGCTGTGTATTTACACTGCACGCGTCCCCCGTGGGTCCCCTGTGTCACTACCTTGGGTGGTTCCTTGTGGTCCAAGCACTTCTAGAGGCTCTAGGCCTAGTGTCTAGCTCAGTCGTGGTTCTTATACCACTTTATTGGTATATGGTTTGGTACGCCCCTAGGGCCCAAACGTGTATTTGTGCTATTACTGTGTTTAAATAACTTATAACTTATGTACTTCGAACTCTAGCCGCATAAAGAGACTAGAGGGGTGTGTTTAGCAATAAATACATATATTTTGAATATATACCTGGTGTGGTGCTCTTTCATTTGGTCACTCAAGAGATTATAGACTGGTAAAACAAGCTGCTTTACATTCCTTCAAGACTTAGCCTGAAGGCTGCTCTCCATAGCTACCACTAGGATAGCTTTCAATAAGGTTGTCTTTAACCTAACTCCAATAAGGGGTTGTTTGGACTGGTGCAAGGTGCCCACTATAATTAGTGGACAGCATATGCCAGGCCAACTTCTCACAAGCCTTTTTCGCGGGTGGGGCTGTCACAGATTTGGGACAGGTTAAGGTCAGATAGGAAAGCTTTGAGGCTATTGACCTCTGGGTCATCAGGGTTATTCCAGTGGAGGTTAAAGTCCCCCAGGAATATTTGTATGTTTTGTTGTCCAACATTTGTAGCAAGTATGTCCATGAGGTGTTCGATGAAGGTGAGGTATCCCCTGGTCGGTGGTAAAATGAATGTAGTGAACATATTGATTTGTTATTGTTAGTAATGTCTAAACATAAGTATTCACAAGAAGAAAGAGCCGGGGAGTTGGAGCGGTTCACAGAGAGGTTGTTCCGATATATGCAAGCAATACCACCACCTGGCCTATCAATTCTATCTAGTCTTGTGATGTGATAGTTTGGGGGTACTAGTATGTCTAGGATGGGCGTGGATGATTCATTTAGCCATGTTTTGGTTAAAATTAAAAGGTCAGGTTCATTAGTTAGTATGAGGTCAGCGATATCGTCAGCATGTCTTGCGGCCGACCTACAGTTTAGCAGAATACATTTTAGCTGTGCTTTGGTAGGAGTGGTGTTGGGTTCGAATAGGATGGGTACTCGCATGAGGTTGTTTTCAACTATACCTCGAGAAATGTGTCTAGTAGTTCTAGAGGCATTGGAAGGGATGGATTGGATTAATGAAACTTTCTGAGAGTTATCCGTGTGTGTAATATTAAGGGGTGGAGACGGGAGCTCGTAAGAGTGGAGTAGGGAAGTTAAGTCTTTCAATGATAGAGATAGTCATTGCCTTTCGTAAATGCTGCCTTCGGATTTGTTAATAGGCTTGTTAGTCCCTCCTTAGTACGGCCTTGTCTTCATTTGTACCCTCTTATGGCGACTGGCCCTTTTACTTCAGTTGTTACACAGGACCTGTTATTTAGTCTGTAAGCACTATTTACTTTATTGAGTTTCTCTTACTGCAGGCCGGACATGCGCTGTTTCAGATAAAACCACTTGTGTTTTTTTAGGCAGCACGGCCGCCCCCGTAACACGGGCGCCTGCTTTCAATCACTTTAACCCGGCATTATCTTGTGTCTGTTTCAACCCCCCAAGTAAAATGGATATAGAAATGATTAGCAAATTGTCATGTGAATTCCAGGTAGCACATAATCCTGTGCTAATGGGCTGAAGCTGACAATAGCACATCTGTGTTACACGTCATCTGTACTAAAGCCACCTGACATGTTGTTTTCAAAAGCCGGTTTTATTAACAACAACACCACCACCAATACCACCACCACCACCAATACCACCACCTCCACCAATACCACCACAGCAAATACCACCACCAATACCTCTACCACCACCAACACCACCATCAACACCACCAATACCACTACAACCACCACCAATACCACCACCACCAATACCACCACCACCACCAATACCACCACCAACACCAATACCACCACCACCATCAATATTACCACCTCCACCACCACCAATACCATCACCAATACCACCACCACCAATACCAACACCACCAATACCACCCCCAATACGGCCACCAATACCAACACCACCAATACCACCACCACCAATACCACCACCAATACCAATACCACCACCACCAATACCACCACTACCACCACCACCACCAATACCACCACCAATACCACCACCACCAATAAACCACCAATACCACCACCACCACCAATACCACCACCACCGCCAATACTATCACCACCAATACCACCACCAAAACCACCAATACCACCACAACCAATACCACCAATACCACCACCGCCACCAATATCACCACCAATACCAATACCACCACCAATTTTACCACTAATACCACCACCACCAATACTACCAATACCACCACCACCAATACCACCACCAATAATACCACCACCACCAATACCACCACCAATACCACCACCACCAATACCACCACCACCACCAATACCACCACCACTACCAATACCATCACCACCAATACCAATACCACCACCACCACCAATACCATCACCACCAATACCACCACCACCAACACCCCACCACCAATACCACCACCACCACCAATACCAATACCACCACCAATACCACCACCACCATTACCAGTACCACCACCACCAATACCACCACCAATACCACCAATAGCAATACGACCACCACCAATACCAATACCGCCACCACCAATACCGCCACCACCTCCACCAATACCACCACAGCAAACACCACCAACAATACCACCACCACCACCAATACCACCACCTCCACCAATACCACCACCTCCACCAATACCACAGCAAATACCACCACCAATACCTCCACCACCACCAATTCCACCAACACCACCACCATCAACACCACCAATACCACTACAACCACCACCAATACCACCACCACCAATACCACCACCACCACCAATACCACCAATACCACCACCAACACCAATACCACCACCACCAATACCAATACCACCACCACCACCAATACCATCACCACCAATACCACCACCACCACCAATACCACCACCAATACCACCAATACCACCACCAACACCAATACCACCACCACCAATACCAATACCACCACCACCACCAATACCATCACCACCAATACCACCACCACCACCACCAATACCAATACCACCACCACCATTACCAGTACCACCACCACCAATACCATCACCAATACCACCACCACCAATACCAACACCACCAATACCACCCCCAATACGGCCACCAATACCAACACCACCAATACCACCACCACCACCAATACCACCACCACCAATACCACCACCAATACCAATACCACCACCAAAACAATACCACCACCACCAATACCACCACTACCACCACCACCACCAATACCACCACCAATACCACCACCAATACCACCACCACCAATAAAACACCACCAATACCACCACCACCACCAATACCACCACCACCGCCAATACTATCACCACCAATACCACCACCAAAACCACCAATACCACCACAACCAATACCACCAATACCACCACCGCCACCAATATCACCACCAATACCACCACCAATTTTACCACTAATACCACCACCACCAATACTACCAATACCACCACCACCAATACCACCACCAATAATACCACCACCACCAATACCACCACCAATACCACCACCACCAATACCACCACCACCACCACCACTACCAATACCATCACCACCAATACCAATACCACCACCACCACCAATACCATCACCACCAATACCACCACCACCAACACCCCACCACCAATACCACCACCACCACCACCAATACCAATACCACCACCAATACCACCACCACCATTACCAGTACCACCACCACCAATACCACCACCAATACCACCAATAGCAATACGACCACCACCAATACCAATACCGCCACCAATACCGCCACCACCAATACCACAACCACCAATACCACCACCACCACCAATACCAATACCACCACCACCAATACTAATACCGCCACCAGCAATACCACCACCAATACCAGCACCACCAATACCAATACCACCACCACCACCACCACCAATACCACTACCACCAATACCATTGCCACCACCTCAGCTCCTCTCGCTCACTAGTAATAGCAGGGGCACTTTACGAGGCCAGAGCTGCAGCTGAGACCATAAAGCACAGCCTGCCCTGCACCAGGAGGTGAAGCCAGGGCCCTCCTACAGCTGCAGTGTTTTTTATTAGGCCAAAAATAGCAATGAAATTACGCAATGCACACTGCACACTCAAATCATGGGGAGGGCAGGGAACAGCCCCCCCTCTCGCTCTTGCTCCTGAGCCGCGACAGTGTAATCACAGAGCGAAAGGTGTTGGAGCGCTTTGTTATTGTTTATAGCTCGGATCATATGTAACTCTCACTTCACACTTTTTGTCTATGTAATTTACAACACTAACACATCTTCTTCAGTGCACTATTTATCACTACTCTGAAGACGTCGCAGGCCGGTCTCTTCCTCTGATATACAATCTAACAGGCGGTCGAGAAGGCCCTTTATTGCAATGCAATAGGTCTCGCGTTTGCGAGAGTTTAAGCTATTAGTATTGTAAATGACAATGCCTTTTATTCATGTTTTAAAATCCAAAACATAAATAAAAGGCATTGTCATTTACAATGCCAATAGCTCAAACTCACATGAATGCGAGACCTATTGCATTGCAAATGCTTGTTTGTACAGAGATCGCTGCCCCATTGGCGAGCGCATGCACGCATGGGTACTGAATTTTAGTAGTAAATGTGGGAGCGGCAAGGGAGTGGTTGGAAATGAGGAATTATTGCTATAAAATGGATTGGGTTAAGAGAAATTGGGGGGCAGATTTACAAGCCCCTTGCGCTGCCAGTGCGTCACTTTTTGTGACGCACCCGCAGCGCATTTTTCTGCCCCATATTTACAAGGACAGGAAAAGCCACCCTGCGTGGCTTTTCCTTTCCTTGTAAATACAGCCCCTTTACACGCAGCACTTTGCGTGAAAGGGGCGTTCCATGGCTGTTGCTGTGGGTGTTCCCACGCAACACCCATGGAACCAGACACATTTCCAGATTTACAAGAAATCGTAAATCTGGAAATGCGTCTGAATCCTACGCCTTCCCAGAGGAGAAATGTATTCATTGCTCCTCGTTTTTTTTTCCTGTTTCTATGCGTGCTGCATTCTGCAGCAGACATAGAAAGAGGAAATCACCTCTGGTGTCGCTTCCTGCACATAAATAATCATTACAAAAATTACGTTTTGCAAGTTCTATGTGTGCTAATGCAGCACACACAGACGTTGTAAAACGCCATTTCAATTGTTTATGTGCAGGAAGGGACCCCTTCCTGCACATAAACAGTCATCCCCACGACGCAGGCATCCTTGCACCATAGTGCAAGGGTGCCTGCGTCGGCGCATGGCAGCAGTTTGTGCGCCAGCGCAGGGGGAAGCACAGAGATGCGATATATTGTTGTAAATATGTTGCATTCCAGTGCTCCAAACTAACACAGCGCAGCAAAATGACTTGCTGCACCGCGCTGCGTTAGTTTATTGTAAATCTGCCCCTGGGTCCTTAGGAAGGAGCATGCTAATACAATACACACACACAAATAAGAGAAAGACAGTTGCATTTTGCAAAATACACATTTAAATGAACTACAGTTCTGCTACGGACAAAACAATCTTGTATGCTCTCCAGTCCAGCCTTGGAGTAAGTCAAGCACCACACATAGCCAACCAATTGGTATTGCAACACACACCCATAGAAATCAATGGAGGCAGGCGATAACATAGGGAAACATGTAAAATAAATTAAATAACATTTAAATTAAAATGTGTTTAAATTATTTTAAAGTTTATTAACTATTGTTTCAAATAAAAATGTAAATGTAATTTTTTTAATGTTCATTATAACACTTTGATAAATATGTATTGCAAATAGCTTTTAAAAAAATCACAAAGAAAGCAATACATAACTTGCATCAAGGGTTGGGGGAAGAAAAATATATTTTATTTAATAAAAAAATTCAATAAATTGGCGTAGCCAAGATGTCAACGTGACAATCTGTCAAGGGTTTCACCTCTGGGTTGGTAAGGTGGTTTAAACAACGGACAGGACCTAAGGGTGAGAGACCTAAGACAGATTAGAAGAACCCAATGGGAGGTAAGTCTAAATGGAGCACTGAAATAGGCGACGAAACCCAACAATCTATATGATGCTCAGTGGGGAGAGTGACAGGAAAATGAGCATGGAATTTCATATATTGTAATAGAGAAAGGCGAGTTGGCTTGGTGTAATACCACTACGCTTTGGTGACCACAGAAACTGGGAACCTTTTTCTGGGGTGAGCTGTTAGGGGGCAACCAGTCTAAATGTTGCCTCTTGAACATCGAATAACAGTTCATGATAACTGTTTGTGTTAACTGATTTCGGTTTCTGTACAAAATATCCATATAGAGGGACCCAAAAATTCAGAATTGAGAGTTGGGAGGGAGGGTGCTAACCATATGGTGAAAAAGTACTTATCGGAGATAGCTGAGCATTCAAAGATAGTGTATCCTGTTAAGTATGAAGTGTTAGACTACCCAGTGTTTTTAAATGGTTAAAATAGTCTCTTTAAACACCATGAGTCAGAAGAGCTCTATAAAGAATGGGTTAATTTTGAAAAGACTGAGAGATGATCGACGGGACATTATTTGCTTCTGGGATACTCACCTCATGAGACAGGATAAAAATACGGTGATGCATAGCATGTTTCCCAGGGCAGATCACTTCACTGCTGAAACTAAACAAAACAGAGTGGCAATCTATATTAGACAAGACTAACAGTTAGACATATAAGAGGTGAAACTGGACAAGGAGGATGATATTTAATCCTGACAGGTACATTGCTTGGCCATCCAGTGGCAATTATGATGATACATGGACTGAATTTGGCACAAGAATCCTTTCTTAAAAAATGTTTAGACTTCCTGGCAGAAATAGCTGAAGTTAACAATATACTCACAGGAGTCTTGAACTTGGTGTGGGACTCACATACGGATAAGGGCTTGAAGACAACATGGGAGGGAGGTGCCATCTCTATGGCCTTTAAGAAGCCACTAAAGGGGAACTGGGATTATGAGACGTTTGGCATGAGAAACATGCGGCTGATAAGGAGTTTACGTATTACTCTCAGAATCACTGATCGCATATTGTTGTCCAATGTGTGAGTCCTTGAGGTAACAATGTCAGATATTGGCCTCTCTCTGTTTCTGACCATGGCAGTTTAATACAAGAGCTAAGTACTCGAGATGGACACTACACCCCTATTGAAGGACTCAATCTTTAAAGAAGGAATCATTAACAAGATAGATAAGTACTTCAATTTAAGTGAGGGGAAGGAGATATCCATGTATGGGCTGTGGCATGCCTTCAAGGTAGTACTACGAGGGAGGTGTATAGATATAATGGCCGACCTTAAATGTTTGCGAGCAGCAACAAAAACACAAAAGCTAGAGGAAGAAGTTAGGCAATCAGAGTCGGAGTACAGATTGCATCCCACACCAAGGCCACACATTAAACTCACAACCAGGGGGCAACTACAAATTCTATATACAAAGAGACCAAAATTGTCCCTTTAACACCTGAAAAGACGGGCATATGTGGCGGGGGATAAGATGGGCCCACCAACAGCACAAACCCTAAGGTGTAAACAGGAAAGAAACTATGCGAGTGATGTCTATTCTAGCTCAGGTGGGACATTTTTAACTGAGGAGGGGAAAGTAGATAAGTTCAAAAATGTTTACACTGCGCTCTATACGAAAGTCATCTACCCAAGCTCACAGCAGAAATAATACATTGACAAACTCCACTATCTACACCTAACAGGTGAGCAAGTGGAACTACTTGACGCCCTCATTTGGCTGGAAGAAGTAACAAGAAGATGCTACTAGGCCTCATCATAATGTATAAGAAGAAAAATTGCAGATTGAGACAAGATAGGTGCTGCAGAGGTAAGACATACTGAAGCAAATTATTAGGTAATGTTATTGGAGCAATTCAATATAGTGCTCTGAATGTTTTTATGGAAAAGATACAGTTTTAATTATTTCCATAAATCTGCTTTTATTTACAATGCTTTTAAGAGGTAATGAGTTTTTCAGGGGAGATGCCACGAAAGAAAAAGATCTATCTTGAGTCTTAAGCGCAAGCTTTTTCTTCCCTTCATATTTTATGTACTAGGGTTGAGGAGGATCTTAGAGGGTTATGCCAAAGGGTCTTCTTCTTTAGAAATACAGGACCAGGAAAGTGAAGAGCAGGGAGCATTGCACAAAAGATTTTATCATCCATACACCTTGCCACCATCAGCCATTGAAGCTGCACATGATCCCAAGGTTGCAAGACCATCAAGAGGCCGGCTGACATCTTCTGGGACCTCTGCAATTGGGTAAATTACTGGGTGTCAAAAAGTTTGCACACTGGCAATATTCCCCTGCTACATATTAGCAGGTGTACCCTGGGGGAAAACACATGATAAAAACTGGGATGTGCATATTTTGTGCAGAAAGCACAAACTATTGCATGTTATGCTACATTTTGAAGGGCTAAATACACAATAAGGTATAGATACTGTATCTGATAAATACCGCAAACCAGTGTCTCAGGTGTGAAAATTATCACCAGCCACTATGTGGCACTCATAACCTGAGACTGTTAGGATGACAGTTGTTGCAATGAACAAAGATGGAAGAGTCCTGCTTTGAGCCTCCAATATATCAGGGAGCCATGCAAACGTGTCAGTAAAAAGACTCAGGATTCAAAGACTGTGAAGATGTTTTGGGCATTAATGTAAGTGTGATGGCACAAAACCAGGATACTGTTTTAGAGGGGAAAATACTCTGTGAACTTTTGCATCTGCAAAGCAAAAATGTTAGCAACAAAAAGAAGCAAGTATGTGCGTAATTTTATGACCCATTGTGAGAAACTCACACTGCCTTCAGAGTCAACTCCAGAGCTCTAAGTCATTTATAATGAGCCCTGTTTGAGAACTTTGGCATTGACCCTAAAGGCATTGCTGCTGGTTTCTCACAATACTGTCAGTGGGTCGAAATAACTGATTTGCTGCCCCATCACTTATGGGTTTCCCCAGCCGCCACAGCAAAAAAATAGGTTTATGGCTGAAATGGGTCTATTTACACTCTATTTATGCCTGTTAGCTAATCAACTAGGATAAAATGGACCGCAGACTTGTCAAATGGCACCCCTTAAGCCGTAAGATGTACTCATCCGATCCTCAAGACATCCATATGTGGTGTCTTTGGCTGAATCACAATTCTTAAACCTGTGATTCCTGCAACAAGGGTGGGACAGAAAATAAACCCGGGCACCAAAATAAAACTGGCCCCATTAGCGAATCAAATAGCTAAAAAAGTGGCCCACAATTGGAGATCGGGGCAGTTTTCAACCTGTAAAGACACGCTGTATAGGTGTTTTGCAGGGTATGGAAGAATAGAAGCATTTGTGCTTGCTGCAAGCAATATATGTGGCTTAGTATTAGGGAAATCAACAATAGAAACCGGCGTGGTTCCTTGGCCATCAGTCTGTAACAGATAGCCATTAGGCCCCTACAAAACATGCCTGTTTCAATATATGTTAAAAGGTAGTCAACGCACCCGCAGAAGCATAGGGAGCAGCTGGGCTTTCATTGAAAACAGATAAAATCAGGGCTCTACAGTGAGGATCACAATGGCCTATATCGGAAGAACGCTAATAACAGCCCAACAATAATCTAATGGGCAAAGCTGTTAGCCTCTTGAAAGAAGCTAAAATAGGGGTAATATGTGCATACCTCTGAAGTCGTCCTCTTTATTAAAATCAACACTGATCAAATCTTCCTGCAAAGAACTTTTAACATCGTCTGCAGCTTCATCGTAGTTTTCGTTCTGCCAGGTCTCAGGTTTCAGATCTGAAATGTGTAAAGTCTTTACAGAAGTGTAGGACTGGGCAGCGTCATCTGCCTCTTTCATCTGCTCGGCCGGCAAAAGTTCTTCCACTCTTATAACAAGACAGTCTGCTTTTCCATTAGTGTCCTCTCCTGAAATAAGTTCTCTCCTTTCTCCTTTGTTTATAGAATTTGGAGTTTCGTCACTGTCTTTTTCTTCGCTTGAAATTGCTGACTCGTCTAAAGCTAACACATAGAAATAAAGAATTAATTAGTTCATTTGTCAAGACTTCTTTCTTTTTAATTGGTCAGTTCACATTTACACAGTGATGTAACCATGCACAACAAACAAAGGCAGCCCTTTAATAAAGTTTGCCGGAGACAAGGGAGAACAATGAAACCGAGATTCACCAGATGCTATTGATGAAAATGCACTATATAGTTAATGACTACTTCTGTAAAGTGAAATGTATCAACAAAGTTGCATACCTCAACTCTAACGAATTGGCTCGAGAACCTAGATTCACCTCAATCCAGTGACCACTTGATCCATCAAATGCAATTGAGAGGAAGCCACATCTTTCAGCTGCCTAGAAACAAGACCTTGGAGTAAAAATCTAGCACTGACCTTCGAAGCACCCTCACACTTCTGCTATTCAGAAATAACCTGCAAATGGATTTGTTTTTGGATTTGACTGTTAAAGATTTAACAAATCGAGAGGGAGCATTGTTCTCTTCCGTATACAATTGTGTTTCCCTGCTCTTCTTTACCTTGCTTTGTCTCATCCCCTCTTCAATACGGCTCCTTCTGCCTTGTTAAGGAGGCTATCTTGCAAGAACACTAAAGCTTACTGCTGCTCTGTGTGGCAATATAAATATGAAATGGATGAAGAAAACAGAAAAAAAGCTCAATCTAAAAAGGTCTAAGGAACATGCTGATGAACATAGTAGACATAAAACATTTTTATGAATATTTACATTTTTTATTGTAAGCTAAAAATCAACAATGAAGAACATTTTGTGGTACAATAAATATAGCACACCGCCGTGCAAAGATATGAGTGTACAAAGTGAGGAGGCAGCAAGTGAACAAGTCAATCACACAGTTAAGAAGCATATTCAACTACTGAGCAACAGGTGACATGCACTAAATAAAAACCTGAACCTTTGACAGCATAATTTAATCAATAGTTGCACAAACTGGGTCCTATGGGCTCAAATGTGCTGTGCCATGGGGGCGCAGAGTACTATAATGGCGTTCCAGGTTCATAAATCTGCACAACGTGTCCCCCTTAACCTAAACCTCTACAAGGAACACCTTTGGAGGAAAAGGTGTTTGGGAAAAGGTATTTATTTCAGGAAGCCATTTACTTTTTCTGGAATGCTCCAAGTTACATTCTCTATCCCGCAGTTCTCCAGGAAGAAATGGAGTGAACTACAACATCATTCCCAATCCAAGATGGTGGGTGTTGTAGATTCTAATGGCTGTTTTTAATTCAAGATGGTTCATGTACTTGTTGTGATGGTGCTTCTTATTTTCTGGAAACCTTCATGTCCAACAGTTCTCAAAGAAGAGGCAGAGCTGGACTTTATCATCATTCCCAATCCAAGATGGTGGGCACAGTGAATTCAAATGGCTGCTTTCCAAACCAAGAGGACTCCTGTACTTCCTGTGATATCACTAATTTTTCTTTAGGATAAGAGGCTGATGAATTCAAGGCAAGGTGTGCTACAACACAGCTGATAGTGTTTTTTTCACATTCTTTACCCCTTTTTATAGATTTATGTACCATTGTTTTTTTCCTTGGATTCAAGAATCCTCTACATTTCTTCTGATTTTAGAATCTTCTCTATTCATTCCTGGGTAGTTTAGCACCCAGATTCTCATCTTCGCATCAACTGCTGATCTGTTTTTCCGAGTATCTTCTTCCATCTGCCTCTGAAAATGTTTTGCTTGGGGTTTTTCCTCCCTTGCGACCTTTCTTAAGGGCATCTGCTCACCATATTGGTGCTCTGCACAGGTGGCTTTATGGATACAGGAAGGAATCGTGCTAGGATCAGGCCACAATGAAATCAGGAGGAAATCCTCAGGCTATCCCAGAACCTAATAATATGCCAGCTTTGTGAGTCCACAGAGGACCTGTGTCATGACCAAGGCTACAACTGGAATCCAAACATATAGGTCCAAGCCTCCCTGAAGCCTAAGATCCTTCATACTTATAAAAAATTCACAAGCACTTAGAATTAGGCCCTGGGGAAACAGTAAGGGAGAAACAGTAGAGTTCATGTTTTATGAGGCCCCTTTTGCCGCCTGTAAACAAAAGACATATGTATTTAAGGTTTGAACATACTTTGTAACTGGAAAGTTACAAAGCCTACATACACAATGATTGGTATACACTCATCACCTGCAGGCTATGGGCCAGCTTTACTAACAGCCTCAATCCAGATATTCCAGGAGCAGATGGAGGAAGAGCGAAAAGTAAGTACGGACAGTACAGTGATTCCTGCCTAGGAAAGCTACTCTCAGGAACATGACAAAATAATAAAAGTCCAAACAGGAGGGAGCTGGGTGCGAACTGTAAAGAGGAGCAAATAAACTTACAAACACACACATTTGCCAGGCAAAGAATGATGGAGAATTCAGCCATTAAATACTGCTCTGCCTATTCTGACCTGGAAGGGAACCTGGATGGCATAGTGCCTTGGTCTGAGCCCTATAGCCCAACACAGGGAACCGTTGCCATCTTAGAAAGGGTAGAATGCCAACACTAGCAGTGAAGACTCTCTAATCTTCATCTATTTGTGCGCCAAAAGGGCCTTTTGGTTCATGACCTTCCTGTGCACCTGCAAGCCCTGAAACCTGTTCTTGAGTAAGTCCTGACAGTACCCCTACCCTCAGTAGCTCCCCCTGGTTTGTTGAGAAACATATGATGGAAGGTCTTAACCAAGAGAGGAGCATTTACAAACAAGATAGGTTCCCACAAAAGGCCAGCTGGCCCATACCCCACTCAGTTTATGAGGTGTTGTAGCTAACATCTTACTCTTTGATAATTGAGAATGGAATTAAGTTCATACTCATTGTCAACTACTGATGGGGGATACGGGTAAAATTAAGTGGCATGGAAGGAGATTAATTTAAAAAAGAAACATGGAAGACTGGGTATGTGTGCCAATGTGTGGATAATGAGAGATATACTGCTACTGGGTTGATAACTTGACAAATTGCAAAAGGATCAACAAATTTAGGTTTGAACTTCACATGGTATCTTGGAAGGCGTAGACGACGGGTGGAGAGCCATTTGGAATATCCAAGTTTATAGGCAGTAGCAGGTCAGCAATGAAGATCAATATAATGCTTGTAGCCTCCTGTGGATGCGACCAAATGTTGTACAATGATCTTTTTTATCTTACGGATTGATGAAACAAGTTCTTTGACAGAGGGAACAGGCCTCAAGGGTTCTTGAGTGGGTAACATGTAAGGGTGGAATCCATAGGAACAATAGAATGGTGATGATTATAAAGAACTGTGCAGTGAATTATTATACATAAATTCAGCAAAACAATCCACCTACTCCAATCATCCTGATACTGGGTTGCATGAGAGATATTGTTCTATGGTCTGGTTCACATGTTCTATCTGGCCATCAGACTGAGGATGATATCTACTGGATTTAATTAACTTTACTTCTAACCTGCTGGAGAGGGTGGAGGGTCACTGACACATATCTTATGGTTCTACCCTAAAATTCAACCATTCTGGGCTTTGGTGCTGACAACAATAAAACAAATTGAAGGGATAAAACTAGCTGGATGTCCAGAGATTATACTACTGGAACGCCCAGTAGATGGCAGTTATCTCTTAGGGGGAGGAAAAGGAGTCTCATCTCACATCTCTTGTTAGCAGCTAAGCAAACAATCCTCACTCTTAGAGGACAGAACCTAGCACCCACAGAGTCTAAATGGATTGAAAGTAGTGGTGGCTTCTGGAGATGGAAAAGTTATCCAAAGGTGCAGAAGGCAAAACCACCTACTATAGGGAACAATGGAGCCTGCTTCTAGAGTTTTTCCAAAAAGACTATAATGAACTTTCTTGTCCTAAAAGGCTTCAAACACTGAAAATACTAGAGAGCTCCAAACTGAATGAATATTACACTTGCCCCTAGTTTGCAGACGAGGGACAAGTTTCACCAAGATAGAGCACCCCAGGTGGGGGAGTAAAACTGATCAGGACAAAGTGGATCAACAGCTGGAAAGAGGTTGGCCAACAATGGGGTGGGAAGAATTGGTTTATTTTTATTCTTCTTTTTGGAGGGATTATTTTTGAGGGTGCATGGAAGGGAATACTGTTTTCATACGTTGTTGTTTGTCTGGAAAATTGACACAATGTTAATAAAAATGTATTCAACCCAAACTTTACTTCTAATAGATGCTTTAGAGTGGATCAACATTTGAAGCAAATTGTATCCCTCTATCTGATGCAATAGCCCTGGGAATGTTAGCCCTGAAGATGGTAGTCAAACTATCTCCTACATGAAGCTTTTAGCCAAAATGTGAGATGAGGAAAGTGACATCAAGGCTTATATGTGTTTTGAGGGAGGTAAATTCACAATAATGTCCAACGATATGGTTGACCATGGCTAAGAAGGAGAGGTCAGATGCTGTGAGAGGCTACAGGTTTTCTACATTCTTTGAATCTAAACATATAACACATGTGGCAAAGTACTCTTGGATAGTCTCCTCTTCGGACACCAAAATAAAAGTGCAATTAATTCTTCAGAGTGTTCATTTTAAGAATGTACAGTTAGAAGAATATTGTGACACCATTGCAAAATTTCCAGTTCCTGTGTGGGTACTAACAACTTTCCTTTTCTGTAGACTGGAAACAAGCATCCTGGGACACGTTGCCACTGGATTCAAGCTAGCCTGGCTGATATGGGGTGATACGTCGAAAGTGGTCCCAGGATGCTATTTCCGGTCCAGGGAGGACCTGGCCTGGTAGTTCGGGCGGGACTGTTCCCATGGGGAGCAGGGTCAAGACTGATTTACATATGGCTGGGTCCAAACTGGGGTGAGGTGGCGAGCAAAATAACAATGGATTAAACCCAGATCTGTGGCTGTTGGTGAGTGTTTGAAAAGTTTCAACATCATTATATTCTGTACTGGTTCTGCGTGGGGGTTTGAGTATGACAGGAAGAATGGCGCTCAAGCTAGTTCGCGGCAGGATATGGGAGTAAAAGAATTTCTTTACTACGGTGCTACCAGGTCAGGGGAGAAACCCAATAACCCCTGTAAGTGTGTGGGTATGGACCCGCACTGAAAACTTGAAACAAAGTCCCGGGCACACGTTCAGAGTATTATTGCAAAATTATAATTTTCGATGAGGCAAAGTAAGTTGTGGTCGACACCAGTAGGTTCTTTATGTTGAATTTAATTCTTAGAATAAATAGAAGAAAAACAACCAGCCGACACGTGTTTCGTCACCTGGGAATTATCCCATGACTCTTCAGGGCTGGGAAAGACATAAGAGGTGTAGTATAATACCAGGAAATAAGTACATAGTCTAAAGGGCATTTATGGTGGACATATGTGTGGTGAAACAGTTGAAAGCACCAATATAATGTGGAAATCCTACAAGAGTGGTGAAAAGGCAAAAAAAGTGACTTCACAGCAAACGGGAAAGAGAGTCCAGTGGGGAAAATATGAAAATTATAAGTAAAAAACAGAAAATGTTCATAAATGGGTGAATGTGAACAAAGTCACTTAATGAGTCACCCACTCAATCGTAATCAGGTAAATTTAAAAAAGGGAACAGAAAAAGTACATAAGTGTATTGATGACATACATAATCACAATGCGGCGATAGTGAAGCTGCGTGTCGGAGAGTGAAAAAACAGTAACTTTATGATTCACTCTCGCAATCGGATTTATATAAAAAAACAGATAATGTTCATAAGCGTGTTGATGAAATATATAATTCTAATACGGCGCTAGTGGAGCAACGTGTAAGTGAGTGAAAAACAGTGACTTCCTGATTCACTCATTCACTCGGATCTGGGCAAATTACTAGATTCGTATCGATAAGTCAAAGGAAAAAAGAGTCCAAAGTTTCAGGAGGAAATGTTAGCAAAGAATAAGAAACCGAAAGGAAAACTAATTCTCTGACACATGCGAAGTACGCTCGAATGGCAAAATATAACTGCAGTAATAGAAAAAAGAGAAAGCTACCTGAACGGGAAAGATATGTGCGGTATCTGGGGAAAGAGGAAGGAGTACTGGAGTGAGGGTGACGACAAGGTACTAGAAAGATTCTGAAAGACCATACGAAGGTCTAATTAAGCTCAACAACAACAAAGGGTGAATAAAAATTGGTATCTCACCGTGGAACCGGTGATAATTCCAACCCGGTCTAAACGGGTATAGTGAGGACAGTAATGTTGAAATAAATATGGTTGTTGAAGCAAAGGGGAGGACGGGTGAGTCACCACCCCGTTACCAGGATCCAGTATGATTGAGCGGGCGGGTACGTCCGTCTTAAGTAAAATCCTGTTTAAGAAAGGGTATCAGATTAAAAGGGGAAACCATAGATTCACTCACAGTCCGATAGATGGAGTGTCTCGAGGGACGCTGTTGGAGAGCTTACCTAGGTACGTCGTAGCAGGAGAGTGTGTGATGGATCCGTCTCGCTTTCCGGTTGTAGAAGGAGCGGATAGACAGGAAGTGCCTTTTTTGTAAAAAAAAGGCCGGGCAAAAAAGACTAGAAAGCTCAAAGACAAATCACAAATGGTCACGTCATGCGAATCATAACGGACCGGAAGTGAGAGTGCAAAATGTCAGCAAAGCAATGAAAACGAGTCAAAATAGGAGAATAAAAAGCAATGAAAGTCACAGGCAGAAAAAGAAAAGGAAGGGAGAGAAACAGAAGCAATAGATCTGGTGAACAATATTTATAGTGCTATATTAAAACTGGTATTCAAAGCGATATAATAATCTAGGTGTCCAACAAAGGGTATTTATAATGTTTGAACAATAACACACATGGTAAAGGGAAGTGTAAGGCAAAAAAGTCGTAATTATAGGACAGTGGAAATGAAGGATAATTAGTCATAAAAGAAGTTTTTAGGGGGAAAGGGGAGGAAACCAAAATAGAATATATGAAGAAAAGTATAGTGATATCAAATTAAGTCCTTGCGACAACATAACGTTATGGACAGATGGTGGGGCATATGTGATCACCGAAGTAGTCGTGGTATGTGAAACCACAATTAACAGTTCCCTGAATAATGTCCATGGCATCTGGAGACATATTGTAGTTCATGGTCAGTGTGGTTAGAAAATTGGCGGAACAATGAGCATTGGATAGTAAAGTGCATGGCATCAGGTGCCCAAGAAGTACTGTAGTTCATGGTCAATGTTCAAACCGTGTTTCACGGTGTGGAGACGCATAATCCAGGTGGCTTCCAGGCGTCTCAGTCTGAGTTCTCGATTTCCACCTCTGATGCTTGGCTGGGTCACATCAATACCAAACAATGTGAATCTTATGTGCGGACCTTGTGATGGACAGGATGCTGCGTGTAAGGCCATAGGGTATCTGGCATCTTGATGGTGGATCGCTCTGACATGCTCACTGATTCGTTCTTTAAGGGGTCTGATGGTGCTCCCAACATATTGGCCCTTGCACGTGCATTCCAGAATGTACACAACATACTTGGTATTACTGTTAATGTTGCAATTGATTTGGTAGTTTCTTTTGTCAAAACCAGTGAAATTCTTGGCACCATTACGAGCCCATCTGCAGACTCCGCAGCAACCACATTTGACGAAACCTTTCATGTGGGATGTGAGCATAAAGTTAGTTGTTGTGGCGCGTGGGACTGTGGGACTGAGTCTGTTTCTCAGTGTTCTGCCACGTCTGTAGGTGATCTGGGGTCTGGTTGTGATGACCTCCCTTAATGTTCTATCTGCAAGTAAAATGCCCCAGTGTTTGTTGATACTTTTCCTAATTACTAGGCTCATGTCATTGTAATCTGTGATTAGTCTTACAATTTGTGTCTGTGACTGAATGTTTTTTTTTCACGAAGTGTAGTTTCCCTCCTGATCTTGCCAATTTTTTGTACAGCTTTGTGTATGGTTTGTAACCTCTTCTTGTTAACCTACTCCTCATGTCTGCAATGCAATTCTGGAATTCAGTGTCATCGCTACAGTTTCTCCTGGCTCTAACACATTCGCCGTATGGAATGGCCTGTATTTGATGGACAGGGTGGGAACTCTCCGCATGTAGGATGGCATTACATGAAGTTTCCTTGCGATAGAGTCTGCTGTGCAGCATGTTCTCTTTTATATATAATTTCACATCCAAGAATGTAACACTGGATGTGCTGGAATTACAAGTAAACCTCATATCCATATAATTGGAATTGAGGTGGTCACAAAATGCCTCAAACCTCTCCTGTGAGCCTGACCAAAGTAGAAGACAATCGTCTATGTAGCGCCCCCAGTATACGATACAGTCAATCCATGGGGCACCTCTCTTGCCCCAAATCCATTTAGATTCCAGTGAGCCCATGTACAGGTTGGCAAAAGAGGGCGAAAATCTAGAGCCCATAGCTACACCCTTAATCTGTTTATACCACTGTCTGTCGTACATGAAATAATTGTTGTTGAGAATGACGTCCATCATGGACATGAGCACGTTCGTGTGTTGCCAAAGGGTGGCAGGCCAGTTGTGTAAGAAGTGCGTTACTGCCTCGAGACCTAAGTCCGGTTTTATGGAGGTATAGAGGGATACCACATCCAAGGTGGCCATGATCATAACTGGTTGCCACTGAACATCAGCAAGGATACTCAGAATATGTTTAGTGTCCTGGATGAAGGATGGTAAATTCTTGCCCATAGGGCCTAGGAACAGATCAACATACTGGGTGAGTCTCTCTGTGGGACCCCCTATGCCAGACACAATGGGTCTGCCTGGTGGAAATGTAGCTTGTTTGTGTATTTTAGGGAGCGTATACAACCATGGAAAAGTGGGTCTAAATACTTTCATGTAGAGGACCTCATCTTCGTCTATGAGACCTAGAGTGTGCCAATCCGCCAGATGTTTATTGATTAGGAGAGTCAAAGGACCTGTCGGGTTATTCCTGAGTGGTTCATAACAGGAAATGTCTTGTAGTTGTGCCATTATCTCGTTGTGGTAGTCTGTTCTATTCATGATTATCACATTTCCTCCTTTGTCGGCCTCCCTAATGATGATGTCCTGGTCTGCACCTAAGGTCTTTAGGGCTAGTCTTTCACTTCTAGATAAATTGTCCTTGATCTTACGTTTTGTTCTGACCGACTTATTTTCATATCTGTCTATGTCCTCTAAGACTAAGTTGTAAAAGATGTCTACAGGGTTGCCGCCTGGAAGTGTAGGACTCCATTTGGATTTGACTTTCAGGCCACTGGCAATGGTCAGGTCAGTGTCTATATCTAGTTCGTGCAACAGATGGTCCATGGTGATAGGTGGATCATCCATGTCTGTAAGTGACAGGAGTAAGTGTGTGTCCTTAATATCCTTAATACTCTGGAGATTAGATGGATTGTCATTTTGAATGCTCATAATGTTGTTATTTGGAGGTGGGGTCCCTAAGAAATGTTTTTTCAATTTCAGTCCCCTTATAAATTTGAAAAGATCAATTTTGAGTCTATATAGATCACCCAATTCATGGGGATTGAAGCTTAAACCCTTGCTTAGAAGCAAAATCATGTCACTGGTGAGTGGTTTGGAGGAAAGATTGACTACTTGAACCTCCTTCTCCCTGTTTTCTACTACTTCTTCCCGTCCCCAGACCTCAATTTCCTTTTGTAGTCTTCTTTGTCCAGATCTCTTCCCTCTACAGGTTTTCTGTCTAGTGTTCCTTGCCTTTGTTGTGTTCTGTTCTCCCTCCGTATAGTTTGGACTTCGCGTAAAAAATTTGATGTGGTCTGTCCTAGTCCCTGTGCAGTGCTTCTCTGATTTTCTGATTCGCTATCACTTGTGAGAATAGTGTTGAGTGAGGAGGAGCTGGAGGAAATGGAGGATGTTTCTATTCTTACTGTCCTATCACTCCGTTGCGCGTTGTGAACCAGTTGATCGTACTTCCTGGCGAAAGTAAATACTCGTCCCTCTCTATAGTCTGCTTTGTCCCTCTCCAATTGTCTCATCTTTCTATCCTTAATCTCATTCTGATGTTTGCTGAGAATCTCATTCAGAATGGTATAGTTCTTCTCCTTGGCTTCCTTGAGATCCAGGTCTCTGATTTCTTTTTCTAGATTGGAGATTTCTATCTGTAGTTTGACTACCTTACGTTCTGCGTTCTCAATTAGTATGTGAATGAGTGTGGTGGAGTTCAAAGTGTGAGCCTCCTCCCATTTTCCCAAAAGGTCATCATCAAGATCGTCAAAGGTGGGGACGATCTGGGAGCGGAGTCCTCTCGGGACTCTGTTTAACCTAAGGTACTATTTAAGGGTGGCACTGTCCCACCATCTAGAGTTTTCCGTTTTTTTCAGTCTTTCTAATTTTATAAATTTCTCTTTGAGTCCTTCCTTGCGTTGTGGGTTTCCACTCGTGGATGCACTAACTATTGGGATTCCTTTGGCTAAGTTTTCAAAAAGTTCTGATGCGACCTTGTCTCTATCCATTGCCAAAGATTCAGAGTTGTTACTGTGTGTATAAATATGCGCTGCGGCTGCCCTTCCTGAAACAATAGAGTACTGGTTCTGCGTGGGATTTTGAGTATGGCAGGAAGAATGGCGCTCAAGCTAGCTCGCGGCAGGATATGGGAGTAAAAGAATTTCTTTACTACGGTGCTACCAGGTCAGGGGAGAAACCCAATAACCCCTGTAAGTGTGTAGGTATGGACCCGCACTGAAAACTTGAAACAAAGTCCTGGGCACACGTTCAGAGTATTATTGCAAAATTATCATTTTCGATGAGGCAAAGTAAGTTGTGGTCGACACCAATAGGTTCTTTATGTTGAATTTAATTCTTAGAATAAATAGAAGAAAAACAACCAGCCGACACGTGTTTCGTCACCTGGGAATTATCCCATAACTCTTCAGGGCTGGGAAAGACATAAGATGTGTAGTATAATACCAGGAAATAAGTACATAGTCTAAAGGGCATTTATGGTGGACATATGTGTGGTGAAACAGTTGAAAGCACCAATATAATGTGGAAACCCTACAAGAGTGGTGAAAAGGCAAATAAAGTGACTTCACAGCAAACAGGAAAGAGAGTCCAGTGGGGAAAATATGAAAATTATAAGTAAAAAACAGAAAATGTTCATAAATGGGTGAATGTGAACAAAGTCACTTAATGAGTCACCCACTCAATCGTATTCAGGTACATTTAAAAAATGGGGAACAGAAAAAGTACATAAGTGTATTGATGACATA
Organism: Calotriton arnoldi; assembly: GCA_963921515.1. Taxonomy (NCBI): domain Eukaryota; kingdom Metazoa; phylum Chordata; class Amphibia; order Caudata; family Salamandridae; genus Calotriton; species Calotriton arnoldi. The sequence continues at coordinate 2,438,396 of CAWUFW010001848.1, read as the reverse complement.
CATAATCACAATGCGGCGATAGTGAAGCTGCGTGTCGGAGAGTGAAAAAACAGTAACTTTATGATTCACTCTCGCAATCGGATTTATATAAAAAACAGATAATGTTCATAAGCGTGTTGATGACATATATAATTCTAATACGGCGCTAGTGGAGCAACGTGTAAGTGAGTGAAAAACAGTGACTTCCTGATTCACTCATGCACTCGGATCTGGGCAAATTACTAGATTCGTATCGATAAGTCAAAGGAAAAAAGAGTCCAAAGTTTCAGGAGGAAATGTTAGCAAAGAATAAGAAACCGAAAGGAAAACTAATTCTCTGACACATGCGAAGTACGCTCGAATGGCAAAATATAATGGCAGTAATAGAAAAAGAAAGCTACCTGAACGGGAAAGATACGTGCGGTATCTGGAGTAAGGGTGACGACAAGGTACTAGAAAGATTCTGAAAGACCATACGAAGGTCTAATTAAGCTCAACAACAACAAAGGGTGAATAAAAATTGGTATCTCACCATGGAACCGGTGATAATTCCAACCCGGTCTAAACGGGTATAGTGAGGACAGTAATGTTGAAATAAATATGGTTGTTGAAGCAAAGGGGAGGACAGGTGACTCACCACCCCGTTTCCAGGATCCAGTATGATTGAGCGGGCGGGTACGTCCGTCTTAAGTAAAGTCCTGTTTAAGAAAGGGTATCAGATAAGTCGGCGCAACAATGTGCGCAATTTGGGCGTACCGGAGACTGCTACGGCTGGGAGGATGGATGTATTTGTGGAACAATTGCTATCTGATTTATTTGGTAGAGAGGCCTTCACCCCAGGATTCGTAATAGAACGTGCGCACAGATCCCTTGGGCCTAGGCCTAATCCCGGCCTACCACCGAGGCCCATAATTGCGAGGATCATGAATTTCAGAGATCGAGACTCAGTCTTGCGCCTGGCCCGGGAACGTGGAGATAATATTTGACAGGGCTCCAAATTCTCTTTCTTTCCGGACTTCACTGTCATGGTCCAAGATGCCCGCTGCAAGTTCAACGGGGTGAAGGCAACCCTCAGAAATTTGGGACCGAAATATGGAATGCTCTATCCTGCCAGGCTTAAAGTAGATGTGGGAGGTCGCTCTCGCGTATTCGACAACCCGACAGAGGCACAAGAATTCTGTCATACCTACAGGAAGAACAGCGGCGGGCCCAGGACTGGAGGCGGTGGTCCATCCCCTTCACATAGCGGATCGGACGCTAGCATGTAACTCTTTTCGAACACTGGGACCGGCTGATGCAGCTTCCCTAATCGCTTATTGGACTGTGTGGTGATAGTGGGTAATGCTTATTATTCATATTTGCTGTCATAAGTTAGTTGCTCGGCCGACGTGGCGTTGCCACCCCTTAAGGTGTACACTTTATTCTGTTTTTTGTTTCAGTATATGTGGAAGTGTTTTTCCAATGGTTGTTTACCCAGTTGTAAAGCAAGTTGGCACTTCATGTTAATCATTGGGTCATGGTATTGCCTTACTTGGGATCGGGTGTGGCTGGGTGGTGGGTGGCGGGGGAGAACTTTGCGATGGTTTTACATTTTCATTGATGGTACGAAGAGGTCACTTTCACTTGTCGATTTTCTAAGCACGAAACACGTCACATGGTTTTTTGTACACTCCCATAATGGCTCAACTGGGTAATAGTGCTGGTCCCTCTGGTCTGTCCCTTATGTCCTGGAATGTACGTGGTCTCAACAACACCCGCAAACGACGTCAGGTACTCAATTATTTAGCGCGACATAAGGTCGACATTGCCTGTCTACAGGAAACACATTTACCCAAAACCGAGGATACACACATGGCTTCTAGTTGGGGGGCACACAGATATTTTGCCAGCTATAGCAGCTACGCTAGGGGCATTGCTCTCCTTATCCATAAGAGGCTCCCCTTCAGCCCTGGAAAAGTGGTGGCGGACGGCGAGGGCCGGTTCCTTATTGTCACAGGCATGCTCATGGGTCATTTCACAGCCTTAGTGGGCGCCTATGGCCCAAACGTTGATACTCCAGACTTTTTCTACTCCCTACATATACACTTGATGAATCTCGAACCTAATCTGATTATTATGGGCGGAGACTTCAATTTATTATTAGATCCCAGATTAGACAGTACCTCCTCGTCCCCTGACTCCAAACCACGCTCCCGACGTGCACTGCAAGAGATTTGTAGACAACTTTCATTAATAGACATTTGGCGGAAGCACAATCCTACCAACACGTCATATACCCATTATTCTGGCTACCATAATACTTGGACCGGGATAGATTATTGGCTGGTTTCTCCGGGAATCGCTGGCTGGTTTAGAGACCTAGAGATCTTGCCGCGGACATATTCCGACCATTCCCCGGTAATACTTCGCTTAGCTATTCCCCGTCCGGAGGGCTTTGAGCGGCAGTGGCGGTTTCCAGGCAGGGCGCTGCAGGATGAAGTCTTTAATACGGAGGTGCGAGAAGCCATTGAAGAATATTTTACTATAAATACTGGTTGTGTAGATACTTGGGCGGTCCTGTGGGAGGGTTTTAAAGCATATATAAGGGGTGTCTGCATCGCTAAGAGTGCTGGAGTGTTAAAAGACTTGCGCACCACGCTGGCCCGAATTGAACGAGACATTTCTGCATTAGATTCTGAATTACTCCTACAGGCCACGGCGGATGCTGAAACTCGGCGTTTGGCACTCTTGGTGGACTTTCGCGAAGCCGCTGACAGAGAACTGTTGTATTTGGGTAAATATCAATCTGCTAGGAGGTACGGCGAGGGCGAGAGACCGGGAAGAGTACTGGCACAAATGCTCCGCCCCCCTTACAGTAAGGCATACATAACAGAGATATGCACCCCTCCAGATCAACCGGTCACCTCTACATCAGGGATCCGCGACACTTTTATAGCTTATTTTAAGACGTTATACAGCTCTAAGATTGGACGAGATCTTGACGACCAAGAAAATTACTTGTCTGAAATTGCACTGGTGTATCTTGAAAAATGCATGCTGGATTTCCTGGCTGAGCCCATATCAGAGGCAGATGTGGTGGGAGCGATAGAAGCACTCCGCGGGTCCTCAGCCCCCGGGCTGGACGGATTTGCTGGAGACTTTTATAAGGCCTACAAAGGTATCCTTGCACCCCAGCTGATCGAGGTATACGCAGAGGCGCTTGAGAGGCAAGTACTCCCCCCCCACGCTTCCGGAGGCAGTTATTATTCTCCTTCCCAAGCCCGGCAAGGACCCCTCACTATGCAGCTCCTATAGACCCCTTTCGTTATTGAATTTAGATTATAAAATATTGGCTAAGGTTATAGCCAGCAGACTCTCTCAATTAATGGAATATATTATATCCCCTGCACAGTCTGGATTTGTCCCACATCGTTCCACTTCTCTCATACTTCGGACCCTCTTCACTGTCATTCACAGAATTGATCCAAAAGTGCCTGCTGCGGCTGTCCTGCTGGACGCCGAGAAGGCCTTTGATTCTTTAGAATGGCCCTTTTTTCTTTCTGTGATGCGCCGTATGGGGATGCCTGTGGGATTTGTGGCCACCACTGCTCTGTTGTATACCAACCCAACGGCTAGACTCCGTATAAATGGCACGCTTTCGCTTCCCTTTTCATTAACACGCGGCACACGACAGGGATGTCCTCTTTCCCCCCTTTTATTTATATTAGCGATGGACCCACTAATTAGACATTTCCAAGAGCGACACCTCCACCGAGGTCTACAATTCAACACAGGACCTTTATTAGTCTCACTCTATGCAGATGACACCATTCTATATGTGCGCCACCCACAGGACAACCTTGAACCAATCATAAGGGAAATTCTTCGGTTTGGCCGATTTTCAGGGCTAGGCATTAACTGGCACAAATCTGTAATTTTCCCATTAACAGAGAGTACCACTCCCTGGGACTGTGGATTTCCTCTGGACTGGTGCCATGACTCTGTCAAATACCTGGGCATTCACGTACACATGGACGCTGCTAGTATTATTAGCTTAAATTATGGACAGGCGATACACAGGTTGGAGGCACAGTTGGAACGCTGGCTGCGCTTTCCGCTACCTATGGCAGGCAGGGCCGCTATATTTAAAATGATAGTTCTCCCCAACATTTTGTATTTATTTAATAACATCCCCATCCCTCTCACTAAGACTTTTTTTTTACACTTACGCACACATCTGATAAGACTGGTCTGGGGAGGGAAGAGGCCTCGTGTCCGTTGGGAGGTACTTATTCTTCCGACTGACAGAGGGGGCTACGGAGTACGCGACCCTTATTTATATTACTTGGTGGCTCAGTGTAGCTATGCATATGCTTGGTATCACCCAGATGCTCGTATCCCATTTTTGAGACCGGAGGCTGATTTTGTACTTCCTCGGAAGTTATCCTCGGTGTTACCGACGGGCATCTCCATAGACCCATGCGACATACAAACCGTCTCCACTACTAGCTGGGCATGGGACAGGTTACGGAGACTTCTAGGACTTAACACAATATATTCTCCAGCTCTACCACTTCCGAACCCCCGGTGGCTCCCCATCACAGACGAAACACTGGTACAGCGCACATTAACCAAATTTAACATCACAAAGATAGGGGATCTATATCCTTACGATCATATCTTTTCAGTGTCAGAAGAGGCCCGATTCCAAGCTAGATCTTTCATGGATACCTTTGTACTGCAACGCATTCGTTCAGCATTGAGAGCAGCACTGCCCACTTATCCGATTGCACCTATACCCATGGTCCCACTGACATTGATTATTGAGAGCGACACGGGCACTCACCTCATTTCCAAAATGTATAGATCATGTTCCAGTCTGCGACCAATGACCGATGTTAAAATACGCACTGCATGAGAACAAGACCTAGGCCGTCCCATTACAGACGATCAATGGGAAAAATGCTGCAGGGTAACGAGAGAAGTCTCCCTAAACAGCAGGCACAAACTTATTCACTTTAAATTCCTCCGCCGCTTATATCACACACCTGCCATGGCACACAAAATTGATCCCTCCAGACCCCATCACTGCTTGAAATGTTCCGCTCCAGATGCGGACTTTGCCCACCTTACATGGACATGCCCCAAACTACAGAAATATTGGGAACAAATACATGACACATTAGGAGACATGATAGAGCTAACACTTATTCCCACACCGGAAATTGCACTCCTGGGCTATACAGTTAACTTCCCCCAAAAGGTCAGGAGATTTGCAGCACTAGGGCTATTACTGGCTAAACGGGAAATAGCACTGCTATGGGGCCAACGTACTGTACCTACCCTTCAGAGATGGCTACGTAGCTTGTCCTATTGTAATGTTAACTGTGATCTATAATCTTCCCTAATGCCAAGTTCGTCACGCCCAAAGGACATATGGGGCCCATACAAGGCATACATTGACCGTAAATGCCAGAAATCTGCTTCCCAAGTTGAAAGTGGAATAGTGCCGGAGGGGGTGGGATGAGTACGCTGATATCTCTCAGTCTGTAATATTTCAAACCTTTCCTTTCTGTGAGCTGTTGGGGATTCCCATAAAATGGTAGGATATTTTTAATCCATTTTTCTTTTTTGCTTACCTTTTCCCTTTGTTTAGACAGGGTCTGGGTATGGATGGGCTTTGCAGCTTAGAGGGAGCGGACGAGAGGGCTAGTAGGTCTGACACGATCCAAATTTACTATTATGAACGCTACAATTGCCACTGTGATTGAGCCGCTTTATACGAGAATCTATGTATGTGACGATTGCTATGTGATTTGATGTTTGAAAATGTACCACTCTGACTCCTTTGTGTTTAAGAGATATATAAGAAAATTTGAAAATAAAGTGAAAAAAAAAAGAAAAAAAAAAGAAAGGGTATCAGATTAAAAGGGGAAACCATAGATTCACTCACAGTCCGATGGGTGGAGTGTCTCGAGGGACGCTGTTGGAGAGCTTACCTAGGTACGTCGTAGCAGGAGACTGTGTGATGGATCCGTCTCGCTTTCCGGTTGTGGAAGGAGCGGATAGACAGGAAGTGCCTTTTTTGTAAAAAAAAGGCCGGGCAAAAAAAGACTAGAAAGCTCAAAGACAAATCACAAATGTTCACGTCATGCGAATCATAACGGACCGGAAGTGAGAGTGCAAAATGTCAGCAAAGCAATGAAAACGAGTCAAAATTGGAGAATAAAAAGCAATGAAAGTCACAGGCAGAAAAAGAAAAGGAAGGGAGAGAAACAGAAGCAATAGATCTGGTGAACAATATTTATAGTGCTATATATAAATCTGGTATTCAAAGCGATATAATAATCCAGGTGTCCAACAAAGGGTATTTATAATGTTTGAACAATAACATACATGGTAAAGGGAAGTGTAAGGCAAAAAGTCGTAATTATAGGACAGTGGAAATGAAGGATAATTAGTCATAAAAGAAGTTTTTAGGGGGAAAGGGGAGGAAACCAAAATAGAATATATGAAGAAAAGTATAGTGATATCAAATTAAGTCCTTGCGACAACATAACGTTATGGACAGATGGTGGGGCATATGTGATCACCGAAGTAGTCGTGGTATGTGAAACCACAATTAACAGTTCCCTGAATAATGTCCATGGCATCTGGAGACATATTGTAGTTCATGGTCAGTGTGGCTAGAAAATTGGCGGAACAATGAGCATTGGATAGTAAAGTGCATGGCATCAGGTGCCCAAGAAGTACTGTAGTTCATGGTCAATGTTCAAACCGTGTTTCACGGTGTGGAGACGCATAATCCAGGTGGCTTCCAGGTGTCTCAGTCTGAGTTCTCGATTTCCACCTCTGATGCTTGGCTGGGTCACATCAATACCAAAGAATGTGAATCTTTTGTGCAGACCTTGTGATGGACAGGATGCTGCGTGTAAGGCCATAGGGTATCTGGCATCTTGATGGTGGATCACTCTGACATGCTCACTGATTCGTTCTTTAAGGGGTCTGAAGGTGCTCCCAACATATTGGCCCTTGCACGTGCATTCCAGAATGTACACAACATACTTGGTATTACTGTTAATGTTGCAATTGATTTGGTAGTTTCTTTTGTCAAAACCAGTGAAATTCTTGGCACCATTACGAGCCCATCTGCAGACTCCGCAGCAACCACATTTGAAGAAACCTTTCATGTGGGATGTGAGCCAAGAGTTGGTTGTTGTGGCGCGTGGGACTGTGGGAATGAATCTGTTTCTCAGTGTTCTGCCACGTCTGTAGGTGATCTGGGGTCTGGTTGTGATGACCTCCCTTAATGTTCTATCTGCAAGTAGAATGCCCCAGTGTTTGTTGATACTTTTCCTAATTACTAGGCTCATGTCATTGTAATCCGTGATTAGTCTTACAGTTTGTGTCTGTGACTGAATGATTTTCTTTTCACGAAGTGTAGTTTCCCTCCTGATCTTGCCAATTTTTTGTACAGCTTTGTGTATGGTGTGTGGTTTGTAACCTCTTCTTGTGAACCTACTCCTCATGTCTGCAATGCAATTCTGGAATTCAGTGTCATCGATACAGTTTCTCCTGGCTCTAACACATTCCCCGTATGGAATGGCCTGTATTTGATGGACAGGGTGGGAACTCTCCGCATGTAGGATGGCATTACATGAAGTTTCCTTGCGATAGAGTCTGCTGTGCAGCATGTTCTCTTTTATACATAATTCCACATCCAAGAATGTAACACTGGATGTGCTGGAATTACAAGTAAACCTCATATCCATATAATTGGAATTGAGGTGGTCACAAAAGGCCTCAAACCTCTCCTGTGAGCCTGACCACAGTAGAAGACAATCGTCTATGTAGCGCCCCCAGTATACGATACAGTCAATCCATGGGGCACCTCTCTTGCCCCAAATCCATTTAGATTCCAGTGAGCCCATGTAAAGGTTGGCAAAAGATGGCGAAAATCTAGAGCCCATGGCTACACCCTTAATCTGTTTATACCACTGTCTGTCGTACATGAAACAATTGTTGTTGAGAATGATGTCCATCATGGACACGAGCATGTTCGTGTGTTGCCAAAGGGTGGCAGGCCTGTTGTGTAAGAAGTGCGTTACTGCCTCGAGACCTAAGTCCGGTTTTATGGAGGTATAGAGGGATACCACATCCAAGGTGGCCATGATCATACCTGGTTGCCACTGAACATCAGCAAGGATACTCAGAATATGTTTAGTGTCCTGGATGAAGGATGGTAAATTCTTGACCATAGGGCCTAGGAACAGATCAACATACTGGGCGAGTCTCTCTGTGGGACCCCCTAAGCCAGACACAATGGGTCTGCCTGGTGGAAATGTAGCTTGTTTGTGTATTTTAGGGAGCGTATACAACCATGGAAAAGTGGGTCTAAATACTTTCATGTAGAGGACCTCATCTTCGTCTATGAGACCTAGAGTGTGCCAATCCGCCAGATGTTTATTGATTAGGAGAGTCAAAGGACCTGTCGGGTTATTCCTGAGTGGTTCATAACAGGAAATGTCTTGTAGTTGGCCATTATCTCGTTGTGGTAGTCTGTTCTATTCATGATTATCACATTTCCTCCTTTGTCGGCCTCCCTAATGATGATGTCCTGGTCTGCACCTAAGGTCTTTAGGGCTAGTCTTTCACTTCTAGATAAATTGTCCTTGATCTTACGTTTTGTTCTGACCGACTTATTTTCATATCTGTCTATGTCCTCTAAGACTAAGTTGTAAAAGATGTCTACAGGGTTGCCGCCTGGAAGTGTAGGACTCCATTTGGATTTGACTTTCAGGCCACTGGCAATGGTCAGGTCAGTGTCTATATCTAGTTCGTGCAACAGATGGTCCATGGTGATAGGTGGATCATCCATGTCTGTAAGTGACAGGAGTAAGTGTGTGTCCTTAATATCCTTAATACTCTGGAGATTAGATGGATTGTCATTTTGAATGCTCATAATGTTGTTATTTGGAGGTGGGGTCCCTAAGAAATATTTTTTCAATTTCAGTCCCCTTATAAATTTGAAAAGATCAATTTTGAGTCTATATAGATCACCCAATTCATGGGGATTGAAGCTTAAACCCTTGCTTAGAAGCGAAATCATGTCACTGGTGAGTGGTTTGGAGGAAAGATTGACTACTTGAACCTCCTTCTCCCTGTTTTCTACTACTTCTTCCCGTCGCCAGACCTCAATTTCCTTTTGTAGTCTTCTTTGTCCAGATCTCTTCCCTCTACGGGTTTTCTGTCTAGTGTTCCTTGCCTTTGTTGTGTTCTGTTCTCCCTCCGTATAGTTTGGACTTCGCGTCTATCGCAAGGAAACTTCATGTAATGCCATCCTACATGCGGAGAGTTCCCACCCTGTCCATCAAATACAGGCCATTCCATACGGCGAATGTGTTAGAGCCAGGAGAAACTGTAGCGATGACACTAAATTCCAGAATTGCATTGCAGACATGAGGAGTAGGTTCACAAGAAGAGGTTACAAACCACACACAATACACAAAGCTGTACAAAAAATTGGCAAGATCAGGAGGGAAACTACACTTTGTGAAAAAAAAAACATTCAGTCACAGACACAAACTGTAAGACTAATCACGGATTACAATTACATGAGCCTAGTAATTAGGAAAAGTATCAACAAACACTGGGGCATTCTACTTGCAGATAGAACATTAAGGGAGGTCATCACAACCAGACCCCAGATCACCTACAGACGTGGCAGAACACTGAGAAACAGACTCAGTCCCACAGTCCCACAACAACCAACTCTTGGCTCACATCCCACATGAAAGGTTTCTTCAAATGTGGTTGCTGCGGAGTCTGCAGATGGGCTCGTAATGGTGCCAAGAATTTCACTGGTTTTGACAAAAGAAACTACAAAATCAATTGCAACATTAACTGTAATACCAAGTATGTTGTGTACATTCTGGAATGCACGTGCAAGGGCCAATATGTTGGGAGCACCATCAGACCCTTAAAGAACGAATCAGTGAGCATGTCAGAGCGATCCACCATCAAGATGCCAGATACCCTATGGCCTTACACGCAGCATCCTGTCCATCACAAGGTCCGCACAAAAGATTCACATTCTTTGGTATTGATGTGACCCAGCCAAGCATCAGAGGTGGAAATCGAGAACTCAGACTGAGACGCCTGGAAGCCACCTGGATTATGCGTCTCCACACCGTGAAACACGGTTTGAACATTGACCATGAACTACAGTACTTCTTGGGCACCTGATGCCATGCACTTTACTATCCAATGCTCATTGTTCCGCCAATGTTCTAACCACACTGACCAAGAACTACAATATGTCTCCAGATGCCATGGACATTATTCAGGGAACTGTTAATTGTGGTTTCACATACCACAACTACTTCGGTGATCACATATGCCCCACCAGCTGTCCGTAACGTTATGTTGTCGCAAGGACTTAATTTGATATCACTATACTTTTCTTCATATATTTTATTTTGGTTTCCTCCCCTTTCCCCTAAAAACTTCTTTTATGACTAATTATCCTTCATTTCCACTGTCCTATAATTATGACTTTTTGCCTTACACTTCCCTTTACCATGTATGTTATTGTTCAAACATTATAAATACCCTTTGTTGGACACCTGGATTATTATATCGCTTTGAATACCTGATTTAATATAGCACTATAAATATTGTTCACCAGATCTATTGCTTCTGTTTCTCTCCCTTCCTTTTCTTTTTCTGCCTGTGACTTTCATTGCTTTTTATTCTCCAATTTTGACTCGTTTTCATTGCTTTGCTGACATTTTGCACTCTCACTTCCGGTCCGTTATGATTCGCATGACGTGACCATTTGTGATTTGTCTTTGAGCTTTCTAGTCTTTTTTGCCCGGCCTTTTTTTACAAAAAAGGCACTTCCTGTCTATCCGCTCCTTCCACAACCGGAAAGCGAGACGGATCCATCACACACTCTCCTGCTACGACGTACCTAGGTAAGCTCTCCAACAGCGTCCCTCGAGACACTCCACCCATCGGACTGTGAGTGAATCTATGGTTTCCCCTTTTAATCTGATACCCTTTCTTAAACAGGACTTTACTTAAGACGGATGTACCCGCCCGCTCACTCATACTGGATCCTGGAAACGGGGTGGTGACTCACCCGTCCTCCCCTTTGCTTCAACAACCATATTTATTTCAACATTACTGTCCTCACTATACCCGTTTAGACCGGGTTGGAATTATCACCGGTTCCACGGTGAGATACCAATTTTTATTCACCCTTTGTTGTTGTTGAGCTTAATTAGACCTTCGTATGGTCTTTCAGAATCTTTCTAGTACCTTGTCGTCACCCTCACTCCAGTACTCCTTCCTCTTTCCCCAGATACCGCACATATCTTTCCCGTTCAGGTAGCTTTCTCTTTTTTCTATTACTGCCGTTATATTTTGCCATTCGAGCGTACTTCGCATGTGTCAGAGAATTAGTTTTCCTTTCGGTTTCTTATTCTTTGCTAACATTTCCTCCTGAAACTTTGGACTCTTTTTTCCTTTGACTTATCGATACGAATCTAGTAATTTGCCCAGATCCGAGTGAATGAGTGAATCAGGAAGTCAGTTTTTCACTCACTTACACGTTGCTCCACTAGCGCCGTATTAGAATTATATATGTCATCAACACGCTTATGAACATTATCTGTTTTTTTATATAAATTCGATTGCGAGAGTGAATAATAAATTTACTGTTTTTTCACTCTCCCACACGCAGCTTCACTATCGCCGCATTGTGATTATGTATGTCATCAATACACTTATGTACTTTTTCTGTTCCCTTTTTTTAAATTTACCTGAATACAATTGAGTGGGTGACTCATTAAGTGACTTTGTTCACATTCAATCAAACAAAGGAGGGACTGGGGGGCAAGTTTCCGAGGTCCAACGTACATACCCCAACAAGGCTGTGTACAAGACGAGTACGGAGTTCCTCTAGGACGGGTAGTGGAGGAGAGTGGAGCTGATAGAGACAAGTGGGTCAAAACAGACCACTGTTGGGTGTATAAAGGAGAAGGAGTTCTCCTTGTTGGAACTAGGGCTCTCACACACCCAGCGAGCTAGGTGTCATGCTTCATCATTTGAGCCTGCCCCTCGTCAGGTCGGCGCTGCAATTCCTGACGGGCACCCGAAACCGGGGCTCTTTGTCGGGGATCTTTTGTTCCTGCCGGTGGGTGCAGTGGGGGTGAGGGCCCTAGTATGTGTAGATGTGGGAAGACGTGTGAACTAAAATAGGTCAGTTAGTCCTAGCCAATATTTTATTCAGAAGGTAAACTGCCTAAAATAAAAGAGCGAGAGGGGCAAAAGACTAGACGTAATGTTTCTAGTGGTGTATGCCCTGCTCTCAGGTAATCGACATGTTTCGTGCCTATCGTGTCGTAAAGATCTGGGCACTTCCTCAGGATCAAAGGGACGCTATCTACACTAAAAATAGGTAAGTGGATTCTACATACCCCGATCTCAGGTTTGTTGACCTGTGGGTTGAATAAAAGCAGATGGAGATAAATTGTAAAAATCACATGTGGACAATACATGATATAATAACCATATGGTGTCTCTACAGCCCAAACACTCAATGTCTGGCATGGCAGACGTGCTCGTGATTAGAACCAAAGAACGGGACACTGTGTCACGCTAATATCACAGTGAACTAGGCCTTAGTTGCCAGTGTGCTATACTCCATATACAAAGTGCTCATAGGTCTTGCAAGCTTATAACAGTGGAGTAATCAGGTCAGTGGGAAGGCTAATACATTAATATATATGCAGTCAGGACAAAATGCAACTCACCTAAACTGTCCGCAAATAAATGCTTGCTACAGTAGCCGGCGGTAATGAAAGGACACCGATTGGGTCCTATCAGGAAAAATGGAAGTATTATTGTAAATAGTAACATCAGGCGTGGTCAAAGGGAAGGTAATAATCAACTGGTCTTCACGGTTCCATAAACACTGAAGGGGTGGTTGAGCAGGAGTACCGGGAGACCGCCGTTAACCAAACCTCAGAGGGGGAGCCCACCTAGTGTGCAACGCGGGACCCAGAGCGGCCGGCCCAAGTCACGTCGGTCCCAGCGGTGCACCGGGAGTCCAATGCACCACGGGAGCCCCACGAAACCCCGGCGAACCGTCCCGGAGCCCCAGGCAGCGCACAGGTGTGTAACGCCCCCCCGGGTAGATCCCAGCGTGGATCCAACCCATACAGAGCGAACTCACCTCCAAAAGTAGTCGGATACCTCCAAAATATCCCAGAGACACTCACCGACGTTTTCACGTTGTTCGCGATTGACCTACCCTGCCGCTGACACCGGGATGGTAAAGGGATGTCGTCGGCGGGTCTAGATATAGTCAGAGTGACCGCGTCATGCGGGGGGTCACGTGTGTAGTTCGTAAACCGTCTGTGTTGAGCTACGAATCAATGGCAGTCAGGCAGTTGAGAATGGCGGCCATCTTGTAATGTACCTACAGTGGGGCACTCGGTCTGTTCTTAGTAGTAAAACAGGCCGAACCAGGTTATCAGAGCTTATGATAACGAGAGTCAGGCTTCCTAATGTGGGTCATGAGCCCCATTACCTATCCATGGGGACTTATGGGTATAGAACACTGTATATGAATCTCGTAACCATGCCATTGATATTACGGCATGCAGCCGGTCGCTACCTCGGGCTGATTCTATCTGCACTGAGGTATATAACGAGACGTCAGAGACAGTAAATAGTGTGGTGACTCAGTCTCTGGAGAGGTCATGTGTAATTAATCAGAGTGCGAGCAACGCGGAGTGTAGCTGTAGCTCCCCCTAGTGGCAGTAAAAAATTGCGTTTTTGTGGAGGTTGCCTGTCAGTGTGGGGGGGAGAGTTGCTTGCCTCTATGGCATAGGTCTTCAAACTGTGGGGCGCGCCCCCCTGGGGGGCGCAGCATCCCCTCAGGGGGGGCGCGCACTCCACCCAATCACTTTACCTTCCATTGTTCCTTCCAGGCCCATTATGCTTCGTGTGTCTCAGCCCGGGCTGCTGCTGCTGCTCGAGCTGCTGGGGGCTTGTCTGGGCAGTGTCTGGAGTCTTATCTCCGGCACGCCCGAGTTTTTCACAGGTCTTTAAAGACCATGTGCAACCCATGTATATCTAGGGCCTCCCCTGGGGCATAATTCCAGTCGCCCTGGTTATAGCTCTCAAATTAACACGTTCATGTTAAACGACAGTCAACAGCGTTTAATAACAAGACAATTTTAACTTTACAAGAATAAAATGTCAATTTGGAGAAGAGTGCCGAGGTTGTTTATAACAGGATTGTATATTACATTCAAGAGTTACCTGCGCCATAAGTGCATATTTTTGATTTTCTCAAGGGCTACATGTACCGTTACTAGTCGCATTACTGAAATCTTGTGGATATAAACGGTCGCTGCAGCTGCTTGAGAGTAAGATATTCCATTTGGCACCCGATGCAAATTTCATCCCGTTCCGAACTTAGTAGGATCCCCGCACCGTCTGTCAAATGCAGCCAATGCTGACACTCCGATTTTCGTTTGCTTCAAAAACTATTTCAAATCGTACACAGGTTAAGGTCACACTAAAAGAACTTGCATCATCTAAAATAAAACACCTGACCCTAGACGATATCTTTTTATGTAGTGTTTTTTGTTCGGGCTTTTGTTTGACTTTTACTACTGTTTCGATGTCGCAGGTAAAGGGGCAGGGCTACGCGTTTAGCGCTTTACCCAGGCTCCACTACCGCAGTGAATGGACTTGACCCAGCTTCAAAGCTGAGGTGAGCCTGGTGCTTCCTTAAATGAACTCTGAACATTCGTGTCCATATTTCACCCATGTTCCTATGTGTAGCCAGCTATACACCTTGTGTAATTGACCTGCCAGACACGAGTTGAGCACTGCTAAACTCTATCAATTTTTTTGGGTGGGTTACATATATCCACCACTAAAATTACTTTCATATCTCACCATACTAATTCACCACTAATCCTTTACTCGCCCCCCCAAAAAAAGCGCTTCAACACCCCATCAAGGGTAACAAGCGCTATATAAATACAAACCTCTTCTATCCTTCAGCTATCCTTCTGAATCCAAATAATTGACTAACCTATCCACCACTTAAATCACTTTCATATTTCACTATACTAATGAAACACTAATCCTTTATGGGTTCCGGAATAGTGTGCTACTCGCCGAAAAAGCGCTTTGACGCCTCATCAGGGGTAGTAAGCACTAGATAAATGCAATTACAATATTTACATACCTTTGTACCCTGGCAGCTACTGCATTTTACAGCAAGGAATTTACAACGGTTGTATCTTTCCTCAAGATTCCATTCTCTGGCAGGTAAGAGTGAAGAGCTTTTTGTTTTATTTTTTTAAAGCTTCACTCCTTTCCCCTTCGTCCCACTACTAGTGGTAACGTTGGAGGCTTCAAGGAGGAGCACATTTGGAGATAATGCCATAGGTGCTGACTTTGGTTCTGGGGACCCAGGTTCGAGTCCTGGCATCGGCTCAACATCATGTGATCCTGGGCAAAATCACTTAATCTCCCTGTGCTTACAAAAAATGAATGTGTGCTTGTGTAATGTAAAAGATGCTCCTGTAAGGCGCTCCAATACCTTTGGGTCATGTTCGCGCTATATAAAACAGCAAAAAATATATTACAAAATTTTGTGAGCACTCCCGTTTCCGGGTACTGCTCAAGATTGGAAGTGGAGCACAACCTAAGGATGGCAGAAGCAAGAATCCATCCACACATTGACTGTCTCTGTGGAGAAAAACAGGCACACCCCTCACCTGTATTTTGGGAGTGTTTTTACTAATCTATCCTAAATTTTGTGTTTTATGTGAAAAATAAAGCACCAATGTAATTTTTTTGGGCTAATGTTTTCTTGGAGACTTTTCATTTGAACTTTATAATAAGCACAAGCACTACAAAAACTTCAGTATACTAAACACTCTTACTTTATTAATATTATTTGCCCTTACGACCTGGGCTCTGCAGGAGGGAATGGCCATCAATGATGCAGAGTACCAGCTTCCAGAACTTTTTTGTCAGGGGTGGTGGTGGGGGGGGGGGGCTCGACGTGTAAAAAGGTTTAGATGGGGGGGCTCAGCCGACAAAAGTTTGAAGACCTCTGCTCTATGGTGTGGCATAACGTGGGTCAATGTGCATATCGCGGGGCGGTCTTCCTCTCAAGTAGGCGCGATAATGAGGTACAGAGTACCAAAATCCCATCTTAAGAATAGGCTGTGGAACATGCCCACTGGGGGTACTCATATATGACTCAAAAAAGATCAATAAGGTGTTGTAAGACAGTGGTAATCTCTTAAGTCAGTGAGCCCCATGGTATATCATCATTCAGGCCAGCAGTATGCGTAGAGAGTCTATGAACCCACCTCTGTTCGGCTTTAAACAGAGCGGTCTTGGTGGTGTGTGGGTAAGATTCTAACCCTATCCAGCGTAGGCTGTCGGGAGAGTGTGGTGCTTCCTTGTAGTGGGTGTAGAGTTTTGTAGTGACTTTTTGACAACGGATATTGCTCCTATGCTCGGTTATTCTGGTCTTAATGGGTCGCATTGTCATACCTATATAGTTAAGGCCACATGGGCACGTGATCATATAGATACACTGCTTGGTATTACAATTGGTGTGCCTCTTCAGAGTCCATTTAAAGTCAGGTAGTAGAGATATCTCCTTAGATGTGGTGGTAAGTGGGCACACTACGCAGGAACCACAGGGATAGTGTCCGGTCACAGCCGGGAGACCCCACAGGGTCCTCTGTGCGTCGGTGTTATGTCTCTTGGGCCTAATGTGTACCAAGGTATCTTTTAGGTTGCGGGTTCTTTTGTATGCAAACCTAGGTTTTGGTAGTTGTAGAGCTCCTGTGTTCAAGATATGCCAGTGTTTTAGGATGATTTTCTTAATCCTGGCGGAGTCAGGGGTAAATGAAGTAACACAGGTTAGGTTATCAGTGATCGGTTTGTGCTGTACTTCAAGCAATGTCTCCCTAGGGTTATTCCTAGCTCTTTTCAAGGAGTCCCTTACTTGTTTCTCTGGGTAGCCTCTGGTCATGAGGTTAGATGCAAGGGTGTTGGCTTCTGTCTGAGACCAATTTGCAATTTCGTCTGATTCGCAAAAATTGGCCAAAGGGCAGATTATCTCTCAATGTTTTGGGGTGGTGACTCGTGTATAAAAGTAAACTGTTGCGATCAGTGGGTTTTTTATACAGTGTAGTGTTGAGAGTCCCTGAAGTCAGTGTGATGTTAATGTCAAGGAATGGTACTCAGGTGTCAGAAATTGTATGGGAGAATTTGAGATAGTCGTTCTGATCATTAATCCACCTCACAAAATCATTGCAAGTGGACCATGACCCATGCCAGAATATCAGGATGTCGTCAATGAAACGTTTCCATAGTATCAGGTTGTGGTGGTATGGGTTGGTGGTGTTATAGATGATGTCCTTTTCAAATGCTGCCATGTAGATACACGCTAGGCTTGGAGCAAAAGTGCTCCCCATAGATGTACCCTGGCTCTGATGGAATAGCTGTTGTTTAAACTCAAAGAAGTTTTCTGTCAGAGCCAGGGTTGCGCATTCCATGATGAAGGAAATGGGAGTGGGTGATACCCAGTCACGGTCATTCAAAGCGGTTTCTACAGCTACTAGGGTAGCTCTCTGGGGAATATTTGTGTAGAGAGCCTCTACGTCAAGGGTGATGAGGAGGTCAATCTCTCCTACATTGGATGTATCTTCAATGATCCTCAAAATGTCAGTGGTGTCTCTTACAAAAGATGGGGTCTCTCTCACTATCGGTTGTAGGAAGTGGTCACAGAAAATGGAGAGTGACTCGAGGATAGAGCCAATTCCTGAGACAATCGGTCGGCCAGGAACCGGGGAGACACCCTTGTGTATTTTGGGCAGGGTGTAAAAGTACGGTATCCTCTGCTCCTTGGCGATCAGAAAGTCAGCTTCCTTATGGCTGATCCAACCATTGGACTCTGCTTCATAGACCAATGTGGAGATCACAGTAGTCAGGCGTGGTGAGGGGTCGGTTGTGATTGGAGTGTAGTATCTCTCATTAGAGAGTTGGCGGTTACATTCTGTATCGTAGTCTATGGTGGATTGTACCACAGTGGTCCCACCTTTGTCAGCTTGTTTTATCGTGATGGTCGCATCATCCGCTAGGGCCCTTACTGTAGTCTCCTCCATTTTGGAGACATTGTGAAAAGGTGCCTGTCTGTGTGGTAGGTCTAACTCAGTGAGAACAGCTTGTTCGAAGGTTAGGACTTGTTCACATTCACCCATTTATGAACATTTTCTGTTTTTTACTTATAATTTTCATATTTTCCCCACTGGACTCTCTTTCCTGTTTGCTGTGAAGTCACTTTTTTTGCCTTTTCACCACTCTTGTCGGGTTTCCACATTATATTCCACATTATATTGGTGCTTTCAACTGTTTTACCACACATATGTCCACCATAAATGCCCTTTAGACTATGTACTTATTTCCTGGTATTATACTACACCTCTTATGTCTTTCCCAGCCCTGAAGAGTCATGGGATAATTCCCAGGTGACGAAACACGTGTCGGCTGGTTGTTTTTCTTCTATTTATTCTAAGAATTAAATTCAACATAAAGAACCTACTGGTGCTCGACCACAACTTACTTTGCCTCATCAAAAATTATAATTTTGCAATAATACTCTGAACGTGTGCCCGGGACTTTGTTTCATTATATTCTGTGATGTTGCTATGGGACAAAATCAATGTCACTGGGCCTATGTAGTGGAACTTGTTCTGAATATTTTTCACAAGAACCTTTGCAAATTCTTGGCATACTTGAGGGAAATCAGAATGACTATTCTCCAATTATTATGCAGAGAGAATCTTGATTTCATTAAAGACAAACGGAGGCTAACATTATACAAATACTTTTATTTGCTGCCCAACATGCAGCCCTTTAGAGAATGTAAATACATCACAATATATAGAACATTAGCAACATCATAAGAAGACAGTGCAGACTCCTATCTTCCTCTTGGGCTTCAATGACACAGGCGCACAACGTGGCATTCCAGATACTCCTAAACATTATCTGAGGAAAAAAAAAAAAACACTGTATAGTGAAAGGTATAATGACAGTAATGCGCAATACATTAAATGTAGAGAAATACAATATAAGCATATTAAAGATAAACAATACCAAACCCAAACCTCTCCCGGAGAGGAGGGTGGGATAATGTTAGCCTCCGTTTGTCTTTAATGAAATCAAGATTCTCTCTGCATAATAATTGGAGAATCGTCATTTCATTACAAGACCGGAGGCTACCATTATGCATGTTTAAAGCCATGTAGAGCTACACTGCTAACATGCTCTATTGGTCTCAAATAGAACTTTGAGAAGGTATCTGCATTAGACCAATCTGCAGCTTTAAGTATTTCTGGCAGGGATCCCCCGGCCCAAAATACCTTACTAGCCATTGCTCCCCTAGAAGAGTGAGCTCCAAATCTAGAGAGATCTATGCCAGCCTCATGCATAATCAAACGGACCCATCTGGCTAGGGTGGCTGAAGAAACAGGTCTAAAAGGACTAACATATGACAGGAGAAGTTGATCATTGCCAACAGGTCTAAAACTAGAAATTTTATTTTCATAGTACTTCATGCAATTCACAACACACAATTTTTCACACTCGTGAAAAAAGGGATAGAAGATAGATTCTGACATTGTTTTAGTTCTTTTCCAAATATCGAAGTGAACACCTTCGGAGGAGTAGAACCTATTAGAAAGTTCCAAAGCTCTAATGTCTGAGACCCTTCTAAAAGAAATCGGACACAAAAGAGTCGCCAGTTTCATGGAGATCCTTTTAAAGGAGAGTAAATCGTTGACAGGCCAGGAAAGGAAGAGAATAAAGATAAGGTTAACGTCCCAAAGGGATTCGTAACGAGCCTTAGGAGGTCTCCTTAATCTAATACCCTTCATAACCCTTTTGATTAAAGGGTTGCTACCAATAGCAAGGTTATTAATCAAGGTTTGGCTTGAAGAAATTGCTGATCTGTAGCAGTTGATAGTTCTGTAAGAAAGACCTGACTCAAAGAGATGGGCAAGGTAATTGGCTACCTGTTGTAGAGAGCTCTGTATGGGATCCAGATCCCTTTCCAGGCACCAACAAGACCACTTTCTCCAAACACCCATGTACCTTTTCCTGGTTCCTGGTGCCCATGAATCTTCCAAAAGGCGCTTAGCCTCTCCTGAAAGGTCAGAATATCTGCCTGAATCCCTGAAATCCTCCAGACAAGAAGGTTCATCCCCCCTTCTAGAACCAAAGGATGTTCTTCTCCATCCGGACCCTGGAGAAGGCCTAAGGATGATGGGATCAGCCGCGGGAAGTCCACCGCTAACTCCATTACCCCGGGAAACCAAACCTGGGATTTCCAAAAGGGTGTTACAAGAATGATGGAGCACGACTCCAGTCTCACTTTCCACAGCAATCTCTGAATCATTGAGAAGGGGGGAAAGGCGTAACCCTTGATCCCTTCCCAAGATTGGAGAAAAGCATCTACCCCTGACGCATTCGGGTCTGGTCTCCAGCTGAAGTATCTCTGAACTTGGTGAGTTAGTCTGCTGGCGAACAGGTCTATTTGAAATGGACCCCATAACTCCTGGATCAGGGAGAAGGTCTCGGGATTCAATTTCCAATCGCTGGAATCGTGGAGAAAACGAGAATTCCAGTCTGCCCTCAGATTCTGGATTCCCGGAATGAATTCCGCCCTGAGAGTAATCTTTTGATCCCAACAAAAATACCAGATCCGCTTGGCAATATCTGAGAGATTCTTGGATCTCGCGCCCCCCAGGCGATTTATATATGAGACAGCTGAAAAATTGTCTAAACGGATTAAGGTATTGGAGTTCTCTAGAAACTCTTTGAAGCTCATAAGCGCATTCAGAGCCGCCAACATCTCCAGGGGGTTTATGTGAAAGGATTGTTCCTCTAAGGACCACCTCCCCCCGGTCTCTAAATTGTTTAGGCGAGCACCCCAACTGCGGTTGCTCGCATCTGATTCTAGGGTAAAATCTGGAACATTTCCGAAAATAGCTTTCTTGTTCCATGCTTGAAGGTTTTTCAACCACCAGTGAAGATTCTCTCGACCGTCCTCCGAGAGGGGAACTGAGACTTCGTACCACAGGCCTCGAGCTTTTAGTCTTTCTAGACCCCTGTAATGAAGCGGACTGGGTGAAATAGCCTGGATAGAGGATGACAGGACACCTAGAACCCTGGCTAGGTCTTTCAGACGGATTAATTCTTTCGAAAGGATAAGCGAGACATGTTTCTTTATCTTGGTAACCTTTTTGTGTGGAAGGATTAGGTTGGAGAGAATAGTATTTACTTGGAAACCGAGGAATTCTAACTCTTGTGTAGAGACCATGATAGATTTCTCTATATTTATGATGAAGCCCAGGTTCCGAAGGAGGTCTACAGTCATTTGTAAATGTTTCTGAATTTCTAACCTGTCTTGAGACATAATGAGGATCTCGTCTAGGTAAATTATTAGACGAACCCCTCTCTCCCTGAGATAACTGACCACTGGCCGCAGGACCTTGGTGAAACACCAAGGTGCTGAGGAAAGGCCGAAGGGGAGACACTGGAACTGATAAAGAGTTCCTTTCCAAGTAAAACGAAGGTACTTTCGATAGTCCTCGTCCATGGGTATTGTAAAATAGGCATCTTTGAGGTCCAGTTTTACTAGCCAATCCTTGGCTTGCAAGATGTCCCTCAAAAGATGGATACCCTCCATCTTGAAGTGTCAGTACGTTAGAAACTTGTTCAAATATTTTAGATTTATGACGGGACGCCAACCCTTGTCCTTCTTTTGGACTAGAAAAATAGTACTTAAAAAGCCTTTCGAAATCTCTGATAAGGGGATCTTTATAATGGCTCCCTTGTCTAACATTTGTAAAATCTCCAATTCTAACAGCTTTGAATTTTCCGTGTCTAGAGACATCTCCCTTGGAATCTTTTTCTGGAATGGTGCTTCCCAAAATTCTATCTTGAACCCCACTACAGTTTCTAGAACCCAGGGGTCTTGAGTAATTCTTGACCAATTGTGTGCAAAATGTTTCAGTCTTCCTGCCACCTTTGAGGGGGAAGAAGACTTCGGGCTTACCTTGGTAGGTTTGATTGGTGGATCTGGGTCTGCGGCCGCGGGATCTTGAACCCCTCCCTCTCTGGGGGTAGAAATTTGAGTTGGAGCGGTAGCCTCTATTGAAACGATAGGAGCCTCTTTCGTCTTAGGGGAAAAATTGGGACCTGTAGGAGCTTCGGCTGACAGGCTGTTCCCTCTTGTCAGCCCTTCCAAAAACTGCGCGACCCCCAAAGACTCTGCGCATGCTTGACTGGGCTCTGCTGAAAGCGTTAAAGGTGGACACATACTTGCCCAGAGATTTAACAAAATTGTCTCCAAATAGTAGTCCCTTTGCGTCGCACATGTCCTCCTTAGCGGACAGGTCGGCGAGCTTTGGGTTCATTCTCAAAAGAACCGCTTTCCTACGCTCGGTAATGAGGTTAGCGTTGGCGTTACCAATGAAGCAGATTGCTCGTTGCGCCCAACCTCTTAGCAGTTCGATGTTAACCGGGGTATCGTTGGTCCTAGCCTCTTCAGTCATATCGAGGATCTTGGACAAGGGACCGAGAACATTGAGTAATTTGTCTTGGCATTGCTTCAGACATTTTTCAATTCCCTTTCTGGGGTCCCTCCCAGATTTTAAGAGGAAGGTGATCAACTTGGGGTCAAGATTGGGGGTATTGCAAACCTTGTCCTCCGAGGAGGGACCAGGGCACTCGTTCCGCAGCAGGTTGCGTGTGTCCCTATCTAGAGGCTTCCTCACCCACTGAGATAGGTATATTCCGACGTGGTCCATCGGCCACCATTCGGAACTGCGGGGGTGGCGAATATCAGTAGGGTTAAACATCTCCCACTGAGGGGGTCTTTGACAACAGAGGATGAGGTGGAAGGCTGATCCAAGTCCTCATCAAGATCCTCCAAAGAATCCTGAGGATCAAAAATGAACTCATCCATCTCTAGGTCCTCATAGACCGGGCATTCGGGATGGATAAGTAAGGAATCATCATCAAAGTCATTTGTACTGTAAAGGTTACCGCGTTCTATCATGCCGCTAAGGGCAACTCTTCTCTCTGTCCCAAGGTATTGGGATTTCTCTTTTGTGCTGCTATGAGCACCAACATCTATTGTAGCGCGCGGGCTACCAGTCTCAATTGCATGGTTAATGCTTCCTTCACATGTTTCTTCTTTTGGGGTACTTTTCCCCCTTTTTTAGGTCCTGAGGTAAAGGGGGAGTCTCCGTCCGAGAGAGAGAAATAAATCTCCTTGACAGGGGACACCCTCTTCCTCTTAGTTAGAGCGGCGTCCACCGCTTCCCTGACGGAAGACTTAAGTTCTTCCCCAATAAACCTTTTCAGGCTATCACCCAGGAGCTCCTTAGGGGGCTGCTGTGGGTTGTTAGCATCAGGATCCATCTCTTTTCTCAAGATGTCTTGAGATAAAATATAATTAATAAACGAAGTGCCCTTTATAAGGCCTACTTACAGTTGTGCCGGTATCACACTTCAAATCAGCACACGGACTTTTAAATATACCAGATTCCTTAATTTCAATTTAAATGTATCGTATAGTTAGAGCGCAGTATACTTATGAGGCCACCAGGTGGCGATCGTGCTATTTGCTCTGTATCTGCTATTTCGCTTTGTATTAGAGAGAGGGGAACGGAAAGAGGCTCCGGCTCGACCAGGCTCGGTTATGCGCTCGAGATGAGGAGCCGTAACCTAGGTAACCTGATGCCGAGCCGGAGGGGAGCGCCGCGTTACCATGGACGCGTGGGGCATAATGGCACGCTCTCGCGTCTCCCAGCAGGTTGCTAGGAGACGCGGGAGTCAAAGGACGCAAGCTCCGCTCCCAAGACTCGTTTCCTCCCTCTTTTTTAAATTTTTTTTATGCCTTTGCTTGGTTAACACTGAGCCCCAATAAGCAGTAAACAGTTATGAAGCCCAGAAGATGGGCTTAAGGCTTTGAATCGGCCCACGCGGTCGCTCGATTCATGTAAATGCCGTCGAGCGGCAGGGGACAATCATGGAAAAAAACACTTACCTGCTCCTTCCGACGATCGTAGAGCGATCGGAAGGAAAGGTGAAGTGAAAGCCATTCACCGCAATAAATTGGACAGGGGAGGATGGCGAGCTGTAAGGAAAAAAAGAAGGCAAGGTAGGACAGAAGTCCCGTACTATGCTAAACTAATACAGCTCACCAAAGATAACGTAATACAAAGAGTATTAATCATCATAAATACAGATAAAGATAGTAATTGCCATGAATGAAAAGGTGTACTTAGCTGTGTCAGGAGCAGCGAACAAAAGAGGAAGATAGGAGTCTGCACTGTCTTCTTATGATGTTGCTAATGTTCTATATATTGTGATGTATTTACATTCTTTAACCCCTTGACCGCGATCGGAATTCCGCTCGTGTGCTGGACATTCCGATCGCGGGTGTGGTCGTGACGAGCTGAGCTCGTCATGCGCACAGCGCTACCGCGCAGCATGACGAGCTGAGCTCGTCACGCGCATCGAAGGGGTTAAAGGGCTGCATGTTGGGCAGCAAATAAAAGTATTTGCATAATGGTAGCCTCCAGTCTTGTAATGAAATCTTTCTTATCAATAATTTCCATGCTAGTCATTCCAGCTTCTTGGGAAAATAATGTTGTTGGCATCTAGGAGAGAAAAAGGTCAAAGTTTCTTTCAGCCAAAAAAAGTCCGAGGTTATGTCTTGGAAGCCATCTTGCACCTAAAATCATACTGAATGAAGGTGCTTCTATAACATCAGCAGAGATAGATGTACCAGCTGCCCCAATAAAAAGAACTGTGATGATCTAAGCAGTTTCTTGTGTAATGTCTCTGGGAGTTAACAGTGTTCCATCTACTGCTTGAATTAGTTCAGTCTGTTCTTTCTTCAACAACTTATTTCCATGTTTCTGTGCAAACGATTAGTCTAAGAATTACATGTAGCTCCTGAATCAAAGAGAGCAGAGACTTTGTGTGGTACTTAGGGTAATGAAAGTATAATTTCTATAAAAAGTGGTCGGATCTTTCAGAAGGTTTTTCTTGTGAAACACTCAGTCATAGCCGGCTGCTTAAGGCAGAGTGTTGAAGTTTTCCGGCTGCTGTGGACAACATTTAACAAAATGCCCAGACTGGCCACAATAAAGGCAAGTTGATTCTTTCTTTGATGTTCCTTTTCCTCTGATGTCAGTTTCCACCTGATCGTATCCACCTACGTTGACCCTTACATGGAACCAGCAGTAGTTGAAAGAGACATAGAATTAGTAGGAGTTGAGGAACTTAAGAATACTTGGGAACGTCAAGTGGGAACGTCAAGTTTCTTGTCTTCTTTTTTTCCTCAAATTTGTTAGGTGCAGATCAGTTTGTAGGACTAAATTAATGTGAGCCACAGTAGACCAGGGGTTGTTCACAACTGTGGACACAGCATATCCTGCGATAAAAAATGCAGTGACTGTGTCATCCATCCATGAAGCCTCAGATATCTCTTAAGATTCTTGTCATAAAGATAATGACCCTAAATGAGCATCTCGTTTCATCTTTGAGAAACTGAGCTGAGAAATTCTCATAATTTGATAAACATGGATCATTCCTTAGTATCAATAGGGTTGCCCAATTTAAGGCATCTTTGGATAAATAAGACAACATAAAGGAGACCTTTGCCACATCTGTGGTAGACTGCTATGACCATTGTATAAAATGCAATTGAAATTAAGCTAAACAGCACAAGAATAGTTTTGCATTCCCTTCATACCTTTCAGGAGATGCCATTAGTGATCCATGAACAGTGCATATTGTAGGTGGATTATCTGGGAGACTAGGATCATTAATTTGTGAGGCAGGAGCGCCAAGGTACCAAAAGCTGCTCATTGTTGTCGAAGGAGCCAGAACAATCCTACTTTGTAACTGATTTAATCTGTCCAACAAAAGAGCTCTTTCCACCTTAGAGGTTCTAAGTTTTCCCTGTGTGTTATGTGTTACGTACCTCACAGCAGCTTCAATGCTACCCCCAGATCCATCTTACTTTTGACCTGGCAAACTGTCATGACCAAGGCTATAAGTGGAATCCAAGCAGATAGGCCCAAGTAGAACAGAAATCTAAGATCCTTCATAATTATTAAAGAATAACAAGGACTTAGAATCAGGCCCTGGGGAAACAGGAGAGAATAGAATAGTAAGAGAGAAACACTGGAGAGCTTGTTCCATTAAGCACCTTTAGCTACTTCTAAACAAATGGTATATGTATTCAAGGTTTGAAGATACTTTGGAACTGGAAATTTAGCAAGTTGAAAACATAGTGTTTGGTATGCACTCACCACCTAAGGGCTATGGGACAGCTTTGCCAACATCCTGGACCCATGGATTCTAGATCGTAAGGAGGAGGAAGACCAAGAGGTAAGGATTAACAACACAGTAATTCCTACCCAGGAAAGCTACCCGCAAGAACCCAAGAAAATAATAAAGGTGCAAACGGGAAGAGAGCCTGGTGCAAACTGGAACAAAGAGCAAATAAACCCACCAACATACACAGTTGCTAGCCTAAGAATAATTGAGAACCTAACCCTTTAATATTGACCTGCTTATCCTGACTAGCATGTCACCTTGGTCTGACCCCAATTCCTTACACAGGGAACCTCCGCCATCGTGGAACGTGTAAGACACCAACACAAGTCATCATTACTCCCCAACACTCCTCTCCACAGGCGCCACAAGTTGGTTACTGACCTTTGCATAGATTCACAACCCCTTGAGACCAGTTCTCAAGTTACTCCTGACAAACTGTTAATTGATTTACAACAATGCTAGTTAAGTGGATTTAATCATCAACAATCATGGTAGACATGTAAAGTTACAGGAAACATTATCTTTATATAAGGTTTCAAAGGTTCTCTAACCAACTATTGATTAGCCTTGTTGGATGTGCATTGTAACATCTGACCGTTTCTTTTCTATTGCATTGATAGTGTAATATCTCACACACACATCTAAGAGGAGCTTCATTTATTTCAGAAACACACAAAGATTTTGTCTCTTGCTCATCAACTAAGAACGCTAATCCCTTCATTTTGCTATGAGCTTATGAGATGTACAGCACCTGTGGGGTTTCTGTATATGCATGTTATAAAAAATGTTTTGTTCTGATAAAGCCCATTTTCAAATATGCTAGTGGATGGAAACATGTTGGTTGAGCAAGAGATTTTTGCTGTGTGGACTGTTTGCATGTATAGAAGAACATCCTTTTTAACCAGATTCTCCATTTATTAGAAATAGGGCATTTTTTTAAATGTGAAATATAAAGTTACTTACCTGAAAACAATTTTCCAACAATGCTATCTTTTATACATTCACATGCTATTTGAGTATTCCACCATGTCAAGCTTGGAACCTTCCAGTATAAAACATGAAACATGTTATGTTAAGCAAAGCCCTGAAAGGGTCTCGTTTCTCCAGTCAGTTGATCTCATTTGTGCACACACGTCTATGCCTTGCACTGGTTTTTCCCTCTAGTGCCCCCTACGCTCAGTTTCTGAGCACATCTTATGTAAGTTTGCAATACCAAGAACAAATCAAAGTAACCAACCCGATCAGGACGGTATGGTAGCATCCACGGGAATCTAGAAAACATATGTATGCTGCAGAACCACTTTTACAGGAAATTAAGCTAGCCTTCTCTAGAACTAGATCATTTAATGAATCACATGCTATTTTAAAAGAATACCAAGTTGTAGGTACCTGGGCGGTAGATGAAAAGTTGCAGCTTCTGGAAATTTGGTTCTTCACTGCTGGTCACAATTTTGCGACCCGTCAATATTATGGCTTCTATATTCCCAGCTCACACCATCTATTTGTCTTTCGGGGCTGTATTCCGGATAGTGCCTCAGAGGCATAACTAGTGCGTTTTCCCCTAGAGCACTATGGTATTACAGAAGGGGTTGCAGATGACTGTGTGTCCCCTCCATTAATACTGATAGCGCTGATGCACAGGTAGGGGCAGCACTATCATGAGAGGACATTTCATCATTTGCAGTTGCGTGGGGACGTGGACCCATGCAATACAGGCAATAACTTTGCCTCTGCGCCCTCACCCTGTTACGGATGTAGGCACAGAGGAGTGTAGTGCACCACGAAAAGACAATACTCTCAAAGGGTGAAGGGGGTCCCATGGACCCCTCATACATCCCCATGCTGGTGGGTGTAGTCATTCACAGCACCCACATGCAGGAGGATCTCTGTCCCCTCTTTAAAGTGCAGTTGGCTTGCTGTCTGGACTGTGCAATACAGAGCGGCCTGTAAGCAGCCGCTCCGTATTTCACTGAATATGCTGCCCCCACAGCAGGCGCGCTTTCATAGTTGCCTTTGGGGCAGCACATTCAATTTAACAGGGTGCATTGTCCCTGTTTGCGCACAGTGCACCTGGTTAAATTTACATCATGGTGCAAACAGGGACACTGCACCCTGTCTATAATACAAGCCCTGGTGCCTTTTAGCATCCTCCCCTGCAAGTGGCTCAGCTTCAATTTTCTTCAACGATGTTGACATCAACACGAGGTAAAGCTGACTTTAGGGGCAAGATTCTGAAGGCAGCGGGATTTATCGGGCCAGGCTGACGAGGACGGTTAACTACTAATAACCACTACTATTATTGAGAATTTCACATCATAAAGATTTGAATCAGATCGCTTGCTTGAAAAATGGACGCGCAAAAATAACAGAGATTAAATAGCCCTGATGACGTCTTTTTTAGACGAAACGCGTTGGCTGAATTAAGTATTGCAACGAAGAATGATTTGATATATACCACAAAGCTGCAAGTCTATAATTTGAATAATCGAATGACCATTTCCAGAGAAAAAATGTGATTTGAATTACAATAAAGAAGAATGGATCTACATTATGAATTATCTGTCTAATGACTTCTTTCGCTTTGAAGAATTGATTCTAATATAGACATTATTGTATTTAAATTGTGTTGCTCCTTCTTCTTGTAATTTAAGATTCTGAAGATGTTGACGTTGACAGCTTTGACGTTGGAGTCACCATCTGTGAAGGCATGGACACAATTAGACTAATGAAGAATTTGCAGACACAAACCTGCAGCCAAGGAAGACACATAGGGCCAGACATACTAACATTAGAAAATACCAATTTCCTAATTGCGATTAACTCTGAATTCCAATTAGGAAATTGATATTCCTAATGTATGAAACTCTTCTGAGTTTCATTGGTGAATCCTAGTGGGTTGCAAATAGACCTACCTCATGCATATTAATGCGACCCATTAGGAATCGCAGCCATCATAAGGATGGTGGCCTGCTGAGGTCAGCAGACCACTATGTCTGTGATTGCTTTTAAATAAAGCAATATATTTTTTTAATGCAGTCCGTTTTCCTTAAAAGAAAAAGGTATGTATTCAAACCAGAAAAAAATGAAACGTTTAAGTTTCATTTTTTAAGAGTAGGCATTGGTCTGTGGGACCACTGCCAGCTCATAAAACATATTTTTTCAACATTCTCAAGGGGAAGAGGTCCCCAAGGGACCCCTTCCCATTTGCAAATGGGTTACCACCACTCATAAAATTGTGGTAAAGTATTACTGTTTTACATCTGGAATTTGGTTGCAAAATGGTAATACATATCATACCGATTTGATATTTGGAAGGGACGCCTAAAACACTCTCCTCGCAAATACCGAATCGCAAATGCATTGCGATTCGGTTACAAGTTACCCAATAGCATTTTGTATTTTGTACTTCTGCTAATCAGGCTGTTTGCGACCACAAAAATAATTTGTACATATGGCTCAGAGTCGAGAATGCATGAAAGAGCAAAACTCTTGCATGACTTCAATGAAACAGCATATAAGGGAAGAATCCGAACAAAGGAGACGATGGAGGGATGGATAACTTCAAGGCATGTGGGAATATGTGTAAAAGTGAGCTCAACTGACTGATAAGAAACCTTTGTCTGGTGCTGTAGAATTTCATTGTTTAAATAACCACATTGCATTGGTTCATGCCATTTATTGCCCCTCGTGCCAGCTCCCCTCATGTTTTGTGCAGTCCCCCTGCAGTTCTGACTGTGCCCCTGCTGTGGACTTGGCCGCTACTGTCCTTCCTCCACCTCTGCCTTTCCCCCGCCCGCATTGCGTGTGTCTGCCCTGTCTGCCTCTGAGTGTGTTTCCTGTTAGCCAGCTGTTTGCTGTGTTTGTGATAGTACTGTATTTCTGTATTGTGCCAGCTCAGCCTTTTTCCTCCCTTGTTAGTTCAGGTATCGCCACCACGCCGTATTTCTACTGCAGCTTTGCTGCACCTGTTTCCTGCCATTTTCACTGTCCAGAGCCTAATCCCCCCTCCCCAGGACATACTTAATGGAGAACACAGTGCAGAGGGCACGCCAAAGGCATACCTGTCTGCGCCCGTCCGTGCCTGGACCACGCCCAGCACCAGGCGCCCTGGTCCCGTGACCACCTACCAGTGCTCTGCCGCCAAGATCCTGGCCCTGGACGCCTCAACAACAGCTGATGCACCTCATCTCCCCAATCAACAGAAGGACCTTTCTCCTGCCGCTTCACATGCAATGCCAGACCTCCCGCTTGCACAGGTCCACGCACCACAACAGCAGCCCACGGACACCCTAGAACAGCTCCAGTACATTCTGCTCAACGTCAGGTCCCTCTGCAAGCACGCCATGGAAATCTGGGACACCACCACCATGCTGACGTAATCCTCATCACCAAGACCTGGCTAAACCCCTCCTCATCCCCAGACATCGCCACAGCAGTGCCCACCAGCTACAAGATGATACAACGTGAACGCACCAACAAACACGGAGGAGGCAACGCCATCATCCACAAAGAAACCCCCCCAGTGCACCTCCACTGAATACACTATCACACCAGTCATGGGACACCTGAATTTCCAAATGCCAACCAACACCAAGACAACCATCAGAGGTACCCTCATCTAGTGACCCCCTGGGCTCCACCCAGGCTTCTGCAATGCCATCTACGAATTCATCACCACCCTAGCCATCGAATCCAAGCACTACATCTTCCTTGGCGACCTCAACTTCCACCTCAACAACCACAAGGACGCCAACTTCACCAACCTTCTGGAAAGCAAGAGCATCATCATCCTCATCCAGCTGGTCACCTGTCCCACTCACAGTGCAGGACACACACCAGACCCCATCTTCACAGCCAGCTACAGAGTCAAGTTAGTCATGTCTCCAAACTCACCAGGACCGACCACAGCATTGTACACTTCACCATCGCAAGCCCCCTGAGCACAACCACCAAACCTCCAAGCGCACCACACCGCAGCTGGAACAAAGTCACATAGACCCAGTGGACGTCCGACCTTAGCACCACACTGCCTGACACCACTTGTAACCTGGAACAAGCAGTCCAGAAGTTCTCAGCATGGATCTCCAACTGCGCCGACAGAGTTGCAACCATGATGACGGCCAACACCAGCAGATTGACCAAAAACACCAGCTGGTTCACTCCTGAACTCCAGACCATCAAACGCGAATGCAAGCGACTAGAAAGAAGATGATGCTCCAACAAGGATCTCACAGACCTCACCCCCTTCAAAACAGCCCTCACCAAATACGACTAATGCCTCAAGGAAGCTAAGAAAATCACCCTGACAGATCGCATACAGGCCAGCACTAACCACATCAATGAACTCTTCAGCACTGTCAGAGTTCTCCTACCCCGTTGCCACTGAGAACAAAATATACCCTTCCCAAGAACTCTGCGACACGCTAGCTAACTACTTCCACAACAAGATATCCACCATCTATGGCAACTTCAACCCGCTGACCTCGACATCCTCCCCACGCAAACCGACAACACCCACGACCACCCGCTCACCACCTGGACACCTCTCATAACAGAGAAGACCACCACCATCATGACATCTATCTGCTTCAGAGCACCATCGGGCCTCTGCCCCCACGACGTGTTCAACCTCAGACACATAGAAATCAGGAGTGCACCATCCTCAACAAATCCATCACCACGGCCGCATTTCCTGACCCATGAAAACACACAGAGGTCAGACTAAAGTCAGACCCCTCCTGAAGAAACC
This sequence comes from Calotriton arnoldi, assembly GCA_963921515.1. Lineage (NCBI taxonomy): Eukaryota > Metazoa > Chordata > Amphibia > Caudata > Salamandridae > Calotriton > Calotriton arnoldi. Next base: position 2,406,208 of record CAWUFW010001848.1, on the reverse strand, counting down.
CTCCGCCGACCCCATCGAACTAAAAAATTACGACCCATCTCACTACTCCTGTTCCCAGCCAAGGGCCTCAGGAAAGCCATCAACCACAAGCTCACGAGCACCTAGAAAGAATCAAACTACTTTACACCTCCTAATCCGGCTTCCACAGCACCGAAACCGCCCTGATTGCCGCAAATGATGACATCAGATCCCTTCTCAACTGAGGTGAAGCAGTATCCCTGAAGCTCCTCGACCTCTCTGCGGCCTTCGACACCATATCCCACCACCTTCTCATCAAGAGACTCCGCCACATAGAGAGAAGCCCTTAAATGGATCGAATCCTTCCTAACAAGACGGACCCAGAAAATCCGACTTCCGCCTTTCACCGCCGATCCCAAGAGCATCATCTACGACGTCCCCCAAGGACTATCACCTTGTTCAACACCTACATGACCCCACTGGCCAACATCGTCCGATACTCACAAAAAAGTAACAGGATGCTTTGACTGCTAGGCTAACATACTAAGGTGTAAGTGTAGGGGAACGGGCAATTAGTCTTATTAAGACAAGAACCCTCACTCACCCAAAGGTGACATGCTTCATCATTGGGTTCCCTCTTGCACACTGTGACCGCAAGGTACACAGTGTGGGCTACAACTCTCCCTCAGGAGAGGATTGTGAGGTGTTTTCAATCATCCAATGGAAGACGGAGTGAGGGGCAGAGTGCCAATAATCAAAAATACAAAACGTGAATTAAAACTAACTCATGGGAGACAAAGATAAATTTAATAAGTGTCCCAAATGGTTAGGGCTAAAAAGCTAAGTGAAAAATAGGGGTATGGATGTTCCCTATTGGGTTAAGGTCGACATGTTTCTGCCTGTTTAACCAACTGGTTCATGGCATTCTTCAGGACCCACTTGTAGTCACTCTGCTATTTTCGTGAGAAAATTAAATGTAAAAAAATACCATACTCTAGTTTAATGGCATCCGTCAACGTGGTACCAGCTGCAGTCTGGTCCACTGTCTGTGAAAAATACGGACATTCAGTTAAAATTATTTCATAGTATGCAAACCCAATACACTTCCCACATTGTATGTGTACGCAAACACCGGTGTGAACACCACCTCACAGCACACGTGATAAGTAATTCAATATTGCATGCTTGAGTGGTAGGTTGTCTCACCAATTTGGTACTATTAGTGTACCTCCACCTTCAAGAGGTCCTTTACTGACAGATCTCAGGAGTCTGAAGGTGTAATGATATAGTAGTGAGATTAACACACAAAACCTATTCAATTCAATCACTTATGCTTGGCTTATTATGTAATGTGTTGTTCCTCTTGTTTCTTAGTATACAAAGAATGTTCACTGCTACAGGAGGCATACAACATCTCACATATTACTGCAATGGTGCACAATATTCGTCTGTATCTTATATACCTTTTCTCAGTATAGACAATGATGTATGCTATCAATGTACAGACATCGTATGTACGAGACGCTAAACTCAATTGACTATATCCTTCACCTTCCTATGTATCTGCTCATACTTGTGTATAACTAATATCCCAGAGCGGTTAACTCAATCGATCAAAGACCATCCCCACTCAATAGGGCTGTATATGTCACACGGTAAAGGGTATGCAGTGTAACCTCGTATCATCATTTCTGAGCTCTTACTACGTGTTGGGCATACTTCAATTCTCCTTGTGCATATTCCGCGTTTGTATAGCGCTAACGGCGTCACTACCACCCGAATGGATGCCAGAGGAGGTACTTAGGATTATTACAAACATCCGGGCGGGCACCCAGAAATTGTCAACCGCCCGGACTTGCTAGATACACCACAGCTCTGATGTAGGACAAAAGCGGCGCCACCTTACCTAAATCTCTGTTGTCTGCCTCATCAGGGTAAAGACCGAAGGGGGAGAAGTACTTGTAACCCTCCGGTTATAAATTTTTCTTGATGCTCGGATTCGCTTAGTTACCCGGATGTAGTCACTTGTACTTCGGGTTCCCAATATTCATGGGAAATGTAGCCTCGATTCTCGAATACATCCCAATAAAGAAAGACACATGTATGTCCATACTATTGGGATATAGAACAAAGTGCTATGTTTACAAGATGTAAATTAGCATTTACCAAATGTTAAAAATGTTGGGATATCGAAACAAAATGTTAAGTACACAAGTTTCGAATTGCATTATGGAGGTTAATCTCATCTGTCCACAAATACTACAGGATATGGTAGTGTCAACAGTTTGTATTTTGGAGACCGGTCTAGCATAGATATCAGTGATACTGGAGATGCCACACACTACTGTTATATGTTGTTGTGTGTATTGATAACAAAGGAACAGGTCAAACGCAATAGTGTTATAAGGACTTAATAACAATAAAAGGACTTAATAACAATAAACAGAGTGTGTTGCCTTCATTGTGGTATCATACACATGGTTCCCATGCTGATATACTCTCAGCGTGGTAATGCAGTGCTCACGATCGTGAGTAATATTTCCGATGCCCTAATGTCTATGTTAGAGCGAGCACCACGGAATGTCTTCATTGAGTCCTATGATATGACTCTTGGTATGAAACACCCATCGCAGAACTCTTTCTAAAGGACCCATGTTGACATCATATCTGGGTTTGTCAATTATGACCCACGCCAGATCATCTTCTGAATGGGCCATCTCTAGGTAATGTCTAGTCATGCGTGTATTGGACCTTTTACATCTAAAAGCACTCCGATGCTCGACAATCCTATGTTTAACTTTCCGTGTGGTCATACCAATGTACCGAAGTGAACAAGGACACATAATCATGTGGATCACTCCCTAGTATTACAATTGGTATGGTTATTAAGTCGCCACGGTGTTTCTAGGGCCATATCAAGTTGTGTAGTGTGTCGAGTGAATGGACACACAGAACAGGAACCGCAAGGGAAATGCCCTGTCACTGGGGATGCTCCCCATAATGTCGGTTGTCTAACCAGTGTCTGTCTTGCTCTCTGTCTTGTATGTACCAACAGATCACGAAGGTTGTTGCTGCGTTTTAGAGCAAACAATGGTTTCTCCAAGGTAAGTCTACCTGTGTTTAGGATATGCCAATTTTTATTGATGGCCTTCTTGATGTTGTCCGTTAAATTGCTGAAGGTAGTCACACAAACCATTCTGTCACTCTTTGTTTTCTCATGTGACTCAAGCAACGCCTACCTGTTATTATTTTGCGCTCTCTTCGCTGCTCCCTGTACAAGTCGGTCCGGATATTGTCTGGCCGCAAGTTCTTCACTCAAATTTTTTGCATGTTTTTTATTCTTAGCTAGCTCAGTACAATATCTATGCAGCCTAAGGAATTGCCCCACCGGGAGACTGGTAAGTAGGGCACGCAGATGAAAGCTATGGTAACTTAACAGCGAATTCCTCGCCATGGGTTTCTGAAACAATTCTGTATAAATCCTTCCTTCTTTGGGATACAGTAAGAGATCTAAAAACGAGACAACTCTGGTATTTGCTTCCCCAGTGAATCTCAAATTCCTGTCACATGAATTTAGCCAATTGGAAAAGATGTCGAGGGACATCTGGTCACCTTTCCAGATGACCAAGATGTCGTCTATATAACGTCTCCAAAGCTTCAATCTGTTTTGGAAGGGGTTAGTGACGGAATATATATATTTCGTTTCAAAACCGTGCATATACAAATTAGCCATGCTCGGAGCACAGTTGCTGCCCATTGAAGTACCTGTGGTTTGCCAATATAGATTCCCTTCAAAGCTGAAAAAATTCTCTTTTAATGCTATCTTGGCACAACGCATAACAAAAGAATTGGGCGTTTGATCTTCACGAGGGTAGCACTCCAGGAGTTGCTGTATGGTATCCAATGTGTCGCCTTGGGGGATGTTCGTATATAATGATTCTACATCATATGTCACCATTATGCTGAGTAGGGGGTCAAAAGGAACGGTTTACAGGAGGGAAAGGACATGTTTCGTATCCTGCAGATACAAAGGCACATCTGCCACTATTGGTCAAAGAAAATGATCCACGAATTTGGAGAGTGGTTTTAAAATAGAACCAATGCCTGACACGATTGGCCTGCCAGGTGGGGGTCTCTGATCTTTGTGTATTTTTGGTAAGATGTAAAAAGCGGCACTCTGGGATGTTTTTGAACCAGAAACTCAGCTTCACCTTTAGTAATCCAACCGGATTCACTCCCCTCCTCAACAAGGGATTTGATTTGGTGTTGTAATTGCATCGTTGGATCTTGTGGGATCCGAGTATAGAATTTGTCATTATTCAATTGCCTTAGGCATTCATTGAGATAGACCTCAGTGTCCAATAAAACTGTTGCTCCCCCTTTATCCGCAGGTTTGATAGTGATATTAGCGTCATTGCCCAGTGCAGCAATACATTGTTTTTCTTCATTGGAAATATTACAAAACACTCTCTTTGCTTGATACATATGAGACTCCTATTCCTTGAGCACAGCCTTCTCAAAAGTCACAACCTCCGAAGGTACTTGTTGTGTAGATGGTAGAAATGTCGATTTATTCCTCAGACCCGTGTTGGGAACAGAGGTAAGAGACTCCTTTTTGTCCACATTAGCAAAGAAAAAGTGCAAGCGCACTTTCCGGAAAAAAATCAACCAATTCTTTGTGTACCATAAAGTCATCACCATGTTTTGTAGGGACAAAACCCAAGCCTTTAGCCAGGACTTGCTCTTCTAATTCAGTGAGGATCTTAGTACTAAGATTCACAATCAAATTGTCAGGTCGCTTGAAGATGCCGTCATGCTCCTCGTTACTCTCTCTTCTAGCGCTGGATCCCAACTCACTTGTTGTTGATTCCCTGATGTTCGGCCTCTGTTGCCTCTCCTCCGTCCTCTTCTTCCTCTGTCCTGCCCAAAAAAAGGCTGGTATGGTGGATCACCAAAGGGAGGACAGGGGTTGTAAGGATGAGGTGGAAAAGACCATGGTTGTGGCGGCCACTATGGTGCCTGTTGATGGAAGGGTTGTGGTGTTCCTCGTTCTCTACCTCTCCTGAAGGTATTCTTAGTTGTCTGATCTGTATCTGAGTCGTTGGAATCACTCCACTCGTCCGAGTTGGATGTCCACTAGTCAGTGTCTTTTCGCCAACCTCAGGTGCCTCTCTTATTAATCTTCTTGTTCGATGTTGTCTGATATCCTTCAGCAGTATACGGGTAGACCGTTTCCAAAGAAAATCTATCTAGGTCCTTTTTGAATTTGTTGATTTTAAATTTGACCAGATCGTCTTTTATCTCGTTTAGATTTTTCGAAATTTCTTCCAATTTCTTCTTATATACAGTTACCTGTATACCTGATTTTAGTTGATTTTCTAAGGTCTGTATCTCTATCAACAACAAATCGGCTGTCTCTTTCGCTGTAGTGATTATGAGAACCAACCAATCTCTGGTACAGCGCCAGGCTATTTTGGACCAATTGGTGACAAACACTTTATTGTCAAGGAAGAGCCTGGGAGCATTCGATACTATTAATCCGGGTGGAGCAATGTTCCCTCTAAGATATTCTGTGAGAATGGCAGCGTGTAGAATAGTTCTTACATGTTGTTTCTTGGTGTTGCTAAGTTTGGTCCAGTCCTCCGTTTGAGATAGTGTCTGTGAAATATGTGTATCCAGTATACTGGGTGTTAGTACTATCGCCTGTACTGTATCCTCATTAACAGCTAGTCCTGTGTTCTCTGTCATATCAAAAAAGTGAAGTGACTGTCTAATCAGGTGTAAGGAAGTAAAAGCAAACTAATATTAGGTATTCTGTGTGAAAGACAGTAAAAATAAGAAAAGAAGAATAAACCCACAGCACACAGCTGTACTAAATTTTATCACACTAAGGGGTTCTTTGGAGTAATTGTCACCATCCACGGTACCACTCCACTATATACTATACTCACAAAAAAGTAACGGGATGGTTTGACTGCTAGGCTAACATACTAAGGTGTAAGTGTAGGGGAACGGGCAATTAGTCTTATTAAGAAAAGAACCCTCACTCACCCAAAGGTGACATGCTTCATCATTGGGTTCCCTCTTGCACACTGTGACCGCAAGGTACACAGTGTGGGCTACAACTCTCCCTCAGGAGAGGAGCGTGAGGTGTTTTCAATCATCCAATGGAAGACGGAGTGAGGGGCAGAGTGCCAATAATGAAAAATACAAAAAGTGAATTAAAACTAACTCATGGGAGACAAAGATAAATTTAATAAGTGTCCCCAATGGTTAGGGCTAAAAAGCTAAGTGAAAAATAGGGGTATGGATGTTCCCTATTGGGTTAAGGTCGACATGTTTCTGCCTGTTTGACCAACTGGTTCATGGCATTCTTCACGACCCACTTGTAGTCACTCTTCTATTTTCGTGAGAAAATTAAATGTAAAAAATACCATACTCTAGTTTAATGGCATCCGTCAACATGGTACCAGCTGCAGTCCGGTCCACTGTCTGTGAAAAATATGGACATTCAGTTAAAATTATTTCATAGTATGCAAACCCAATACACTTCCCACATTGTATGTGTACGCAAACACCGGTGTGAACACCACCTCACAGCACACGCGACAAGAAAGATCCCATGGACTCAACATCATCTCCTATCCGGACAACACCGAACTCATCCTCTCACTGCTGGAAGACCCCACCACCACAAGAACAAATTTCTGAAATGCCATGACGGACGTCACTAACTGGATGAGGACAACTGCCTGAAGATCAACACAGACAAGACGGAAGTGTTGATCTTCGGAAACAACTCATTACCGTTGGACAATACCTGGTGGCCCTCGAAGTACAGATCCACACTCACTCCCACGGACCACTCCCGCAACCTCAGAATCATCCTAGACAGCAAACTCACTATGAAACCGCAAGTCAACGCAACCGTCTCCTTCTGCTTCCACACCCTCCGCATGCTAAGCAAGATCTTCAGATGGATCCCCACCAACACCAGGAAAACGGCCACACAAGCCCTCATCACCAACTGGCTAGACTACGGAAACGTACTCTACACCGGAATCACCACCCAACTCTTCAAGGGACTCCAGAACATATATAACACAGCCGCCAGACTCATCCTCAGCTTCCCCAGAGGGACCCATACTCCACCACAGGAACCTCCACTGGCTCTCTGTACAGAAGAGATGCCAGTTCAAGACACTGACCCTCGCCTACAAAGCCCTCCACAACCAGAGCCCAGCCTACATCAATCATCGCATGAACTTCTATCAGTCCGCAAGACAACTGAGCTCCACCTCCCATGCCGTTGCTCATGTCCTCCGCATCCGCAAGAGCAACTGCGGAGGTCGTTCATTCTTCTACCTTGCCACAAAGTCCTGGAAGGACTTCCCCCTCCACCTACAAACAGCATCAAAACTGGCAGACTTCAGGAAGGGACTCAAGACCCTGCTCTTCGACTAGAGACCCACGAGACATTAGCGCCTGGAAACCCTAAGGGGTGATTAGCCGCGCTCTATAAATACTGATTGATTGATTGACACATACAGTTTCATAATTTGTTCATTCAATTTATTTTATTTGAATTCATTTATTTTGATAAGTTACATTTTCAGAAGTCATTATTATTTTGAGAGAGGAGGAACTGTTTATTGTGAAGTGTATGCAGTATGTCTGATTACTGATGTGACACACTCACTTCCATTCTGCTAATGGGAGGGGCTGTCTTCGATTTCTTGGGGTGATTCTCTATCAAACTGCAAAGAGGACATTCTGCTTCAATACACCAACAATGCCATTAGTATGTTCACTGAGGACATAACATCTAGTGAGCAGGTAGCATTCTGTTCATGATGATTGCACCCTTTTCCCATTTGGATGGCTGAAGCACAAGTTACTAACTTGTGTAACGATATATCTGTAAGAGACAGTAGTTAGTGACAGATTCCTTACCTTAGAATATCCCCAGGCGTCAGGCTGGATCCGGAAAGTTTTGCGTAGCAGTACCCCTGCGCGTCGGTAGGCGGCGTCGTGCGGCTCCGCGTCCGTCGTCGGCGTCGTGATCGCCGGGATGACGTCCCGGCCAATACTTAGACGCCGCCCATGCGCGCTGGCGTCAGTTCTATACACGACTTTCCGCGCCAGAAACGCAGAGCCATGCAAGAAACTGACACTGGTGTCTGAATACTAGGGCCCTGAAAGGGATGACCTTAACCCTAGAAATCAGTTCGCAGAACGGGGAGGATGGGTGGGGCGGTAAGGAATCTGTCACTAACTACTGTCTCTTACAGATATATCGTTACACAAGTTAGTAACTTGTGCATCTGAAAGAGACACGTTAGTGACAGATTCCTTACCTTAGAATAGATACCCCAGCAATACCAACCCCGGTGGTGGGTCTGCGAACAAAGATCAGACGAGGAAGTCCCGGAGAACAGAACGGCCAAAGAAGCCGTCTCTCCGGACTTGGCTGTCAAGGCAGTAATGCTTGGTAAACGTGTGCAGCGAGGCCCACGTAGTTGCCTGACAAATGTCCTGCAATGGGACACCACGTCCCAAAGCCGTGGTGGCAGCTGTCGCCCTGGTGGAATGGGCACGTAGCCCAACAGGGGGCGCCTTCTTAGCCAAAGAATAGCATGCTTTGATACACAAGACAACCCAGCGGCAGATGGTCCGCTTGTGTACCGCCCAACCTTTTTTGGCTCCCACGTAGCCAACAAAGAGCTGGTCATCCACCCGGAACTGTTGTGTGCGGTTCACATAGAAGGAAATCGCACGTTTTGGGTCCAGACGGTGGAGCCTCTCTTCCTTTCTTGAAGGGAAACAACGTTTACAACGCATGCATTACATCGCATGCTATTACATCGCGGTTTTTACAACGCAAGTCGTTACAACGACTTGCGCTGGAGTGCGCTATAGGACAAGGAATAGTTTAATTTACTATCCAACACCTTCCCTACTGTACGTAGGCTGGAGTTGGAATAGTAAATTAAACTACTCCTAAGTCCAGCGCCCTCCAACGCAAGTCGTTGTAACGACTTGCATTGTAAAAACCGCGATGTAATAGCATGCGATGTAAATGCATGCGTTGTAACATCGTATATTCCTCTTGAAGGATGCGGAGGCGGAAAGAAGGTGGGCAAAGTGATGGTCTGCCCAATATGGAAGGCAGTAACCACCTTTGGCAAGAAGGACGGACGAGTCCTAAGAACAACCTTGTCTGGATGGACAGACAGAAAGGGGGGCTTGCAAGAAAGAGCCTGGAGCTCACTCACCCGCCGAGCGGAGGTGATAGCCACCAGAAAGGCAGTCTTCAGAGTGAGAAGACGAAGAGGACAGTTATGGAGAGGCTCAAAGGGAGCGCACATTAAAAAGGTAAGAACCAAGTTCAAGTCCCACTGGGGCATTGCAAACGGAATAGGAGGGAAAAGGTGTGTAATGCCTTTAAGAAACCTGTTAACAACAGGGGACTTGAAAAGGGAGGGCTGATCAGGAAGCCGGAGGAAGGCCGAGATTGCACAAAGGTAGCCCTTGATGGTACCCAGGGCAGAGCCCTGTTGGGCCAGAGAAAGAAGGAACAGAAGAACCTCAGAAAGAGGGGCAGAAAGGGGATTCACAGCCTTTGCTTTGCACCATGCCACAAACTTGTTCCACCTGCAGGCGTATACCACCTTAGTGGAGGGACGCCTGGCTGCCAGAATCACATCACAAACTTCGGGAGGCAAGTTGAAAGGAATCAACTGCCGCCGCTCAATCTCTATGCAAGGAGGTGGAGACTGGACAGGTTCGGGTGGAGGACCGTCCCCTGCCGCTGCGACAGAAGATCCTCCCGAAGAGGCAGTCGGATCGGGGGATCGATGCTCATACTGAGTAGCTCGGGATACCATACTCTTCGAGCCCAGTCCGGCGCCACAAGAATGACTTGGGCCCGGTCGCACCTGATCTTCTTCAGCACTCTGGGCAGAAGTGGTATAGGCGGAAAAGCGTACAACAGACCGCCACTCCACTCGCGACGAAAAGCGTCGCCGAGCGAGTGCCGCCTTGGAAATTCCAACGCGCAGAACTGATGACATTGCGCGTTCTCTTCGGTGGCGAATAGATCTAACCAAGGCTCTCCCCACTGTAGAAAGAGTCCTTGCGTCACCTCCGAGTGAAGACGCCATTCGTGATCCATCATGCACCTGCGGCTGAGTTCGTCCGCCCTGGCGTTCAGAGAACCTGCCAGGTGTTGAACCATCAGGAATATGCCCTGATGTTCCAGCCATGTCCAGAGGCGCAGAGCCTCCTGACATAGGGTCCACGACCCCACCCCGCCTTGTTTGTTGCAGTACCACATGTTGGTGGTGTTGTCTGTGAACACCTGCACTACCTTCCCCTTGACAGAGGGAAGGAATGCCTTCAGTGCAAGTCGGATCGCCCGGAGCTCCAGAAGGTTGATATGGAGCCGGGACTCCGCCGGAGACCAGAGGCCTCTGATCTCTGCCTCTCCCATGTGACCGCCCCATCCCAGAAGGGACGCATCCGTCACAACTGTGTGCTCTGGCTGGGGAAGGGAGAGGGATCTGCCCGTGACCCATTGCCGGTTCGAAAGCCACCACTGCAACTGACGTGCAGTTCCCTCCGAGATCTGGACGTAATCGGACAGGTTCCCCTGATGCTGCGCCCACTGGAACTTCAGGTCCCACTGCAGAGCCCGCATTTGCCATCTGGCATGATCGACCAGCAGGAGGCCATGAGGCCCAGCAGCCTCAGGGTCATCCATACCGAAACCCAGGATAGAGGCTGAAAGATCGGAATCATAGCCTGAATATCCTGGACTCGCCGTTCGGGAGGATAGGCCCGAAACTGCGTCGTGTCCAGAACCGCTCCGATGAAAAGGAGCTGTGGAGAAGGAACCAGGTGCGACTTCGGCACATTGATGGAGAACCCCAGCGAGTGCAGGAGCTCGGCAGTAGTCTGGAGGTGGGAGACGACTGCCTGGGACGAGCCCGCCTTCAACAACCAGTCGTCGAGGTAGAGGAAGACTGGAACCCCTAACCGGCGCAGATGAGCTGCGACCACCGCCATCACTTTCGTGAACACCCGAGGGGCGCTTGTAAGGCCAAAGGGGAGCACGATGAACTGAAAATGCTCGTGGCCTACCGTGAACCGCAGGTAACGCCGGTGGGCCGGCAGGACGGGGATGTGAAAATATGCGTCCTGCAAGTCCAACGCTACCATCCAGTCTCCAGGGTCGAGGGCAGTCAAGACCTGAGCTAGGGAAAGCATCTTGAACTTCTCCTTCCGGAGGAAGCGATTGACGTTCCGGAGGTCCAAGATAGGACGCATGTCCTCCTTGTCCTTTTTGGGCACCAGAAAGTAGTGGGAGTAACAACCACGCCCTACTTCTGGGGTCGGAACGCGCTCGATGGCCCCCTTGGCCAAGAGGGCCGCAACTTCCTGCCGTAGAAGTGCCAAATGGTCCCCCGACATGCGGTGGTGCTGGGGTGGCATGGCTGGAGGGATAGTCTCGAAGGGGAGGGAGTAGCCCCTTCGGACAATGTCCAAAACCCACCTGTCCGATGTGATGGTGCGCCAGTGGGGAAGGTGATGGCGGACCCTGCCCCCCACTGGCGTGCTGTGGACTGGAAAGGACGGACTAGGAGGGTTTGGAGGCCGCGGACGGGGCGGAGGTGGTAGTTTGACTCGCTCGCTGGTTACCCGACCCGCCTCGGCGGGAGCCACGTCCTCGGCCACGCGAAGGCGTTTGCTGCGCGGGCCGGTGGCTGGGCAGTGGACGTGACTGGGCGCCCCTTCCATGGCCACGAAAGGGGCAAAAAGCAGACGGCTGCGGAGGACGCGAGGCGGAGAGGCCCAAGGACTTGGCCGTAGCCCGGGAGTCCTTAAAGCGCTCCAGCGCGCTGTCTGCCTTATTGCCAAAAAGGCGGATACCATCAAAGGGCATGTCCATAAGGGTGTTCTGGACATCGCCCGAGAAACCAGTGGTCCTCAGCCAGGCGTGGCGGCGAATCGCCACTGTCGTAGCAAGCGATCTGCCTAGCGAGTCAGCGGTGTCTAAGCCACATCTTATAGTGAACTTCGCTGCATCTCTCCCTTCCGCAATAGCACGGGAGAGAAGTGTCTGGACCTCCTCAGGACACTTGGGCAGCACTTGCACCACCGAATCCCACAGAGAGTGGGAGTAACGGCCCAAAAGGCAAGCGGTGTTCACTGACCGCAAGCCAGCACTGGAGGAAGAAAAGACCTTCTTCACCAATTGGTCCAGTTTTTTGGATTCCCGATCTGGCGGAGCAGTAGGGAAGGCGGTTTGGGAGGCAGAGGCTTGGACAACCAAGCTCTTGGGGGTGGGGTGTTGGGAGAGAAACAGGGGGTCGCCCGGGGCCGGGCGATGGCGTCAGGCTACGTTCCTGTCCACAGGAGCCCCTGTGGTGGGCCTGGACCAGGTGCCCAAAAGAACATCCGAAAGTGCATCGTTGAACGGCAGCAGTGGCTCCGAAGAGGTAGCCGCCGGCTGAAGCACTTCCGTCAGGAGGTTAGTCCTGACAGCCACTGTAGGGAGCTCGAGACGGAGGGCCTCAGCTGCCCTATGCAACACCGTTGCATAACTTGCTCCCTGCTCCGTTGCCACGGAAGGAGGAGACAGCATGCTAAGGTCAGGAGAGGTGTCCAGACCACTGGCATACCCCAGTTCCTCAGCCCAGTCCTGATAAGGCTCACACTGAGCTGTGAGAGGGTCTTCCGACCCCTCCCAGTCCTCCTCGTCCTCCAAAACAGGTGAAAAATAAGGAGGAGGGACATAGGGAACAAAAGGTCCCATCGGTGTCGGAATCGGCATCGAGCGAAGTCGATCCGGCTCCGTGTCCGGTGCCGGGGAGAACCTGGGGACGGCGCCGTCCGGGGCCTCGGACGGTGCCGGGAACGGTACCGGTGAGGTCGGCGCCGGTGGAGGTGTTGTTAGGTCAACCGGCGTCGACCGGGATCCAGGCCTGGATCCGAGGGGGTCCTGCGGCGCCGGGGCCGGAGCCGCCGGGGACACCGGGGCCGGAGCCGCCGGTGGTGCTGAAGGAGGACCCCCACTGGGGCCCGCGGCGCCCGAAGGCGCACCGGGGTAACCCTTAGGCCCGAAGATGCGGGCCATGGCCGACAGGAAGTCCTGTATCTCGCCAGGAGTCGACGTCGGACCCGGAACAGGTGGGTAGGCCGGAGTCCGCTGCGCGGGCACCCCTGGAGCCGCGGGGGCGGCACCGTCAGGACCCTCGGCCGAGTCGCGAGACCGGCGAGGGGAGGTCTTAGAGTGACGCCTCTTCGACCTCTTGTGCTTCGCCTTACCTGAAGACGAAGACTTCGACCCCGATGAATGATGACCACTCCGCGACCGGCCCCTCGACCTCTCGCGGGACCGGGACCTCGAGCGGCGCGGAGCCGAGTGTCGGGCCTCGAGGAGCTTCCGAGACCGCTCTCGCAAAGCCTTCGGGGCGAGGGACCGACACTCGGGGCATGACTGGGGGTCGTGGCCGCGCCCCAGGCAGAAGAGACACTCACGGTGCGGATCCGTAATCGGCATCATGCGATTACAGACCTTGCATGGCTTGAAGCCGGGCATCCCTACTGACACCTTGGAGTCGAAACGACTAGAAAAACTTGGACAAAAAGTCACAAAAATTCAGTCAAAAAATGACTGGGGCACTGCTCAATCAGGATCTGCGCTTACTGGCGCGAAAAAAAAAAAGAACTGACGCCAGCGCGCATG